>CAKNYM010048084.1:0-43152 GCA_932195095.1 Andricus curvator | reverse complement strand
GAAGTGTAAGCAAGTCAATTTTTTAAGGCCAGCAGGCTAAAAAAAAATAAACGTTTATCTTCAATTCACTCTTGAGGAAGAATCAGACAATGGATTTAGCTGTCTTGATGTTCCTATAAAAAGGGAAGGTGATCACTTACAAACTGGTACCAATAACCAACATCTTCAGGCCAATGCCTCAATTATTTTTCGCACGATCTACATCAATATAAAGTTAACGTTATCAGTAATGTCGTTGACCGAGCGATAACCTTATTTCACAAAGACTTCCACGAAAAAAATGACAAAAAAATTAAAACTATCCTAATAAATAATAATTATCCTCTTCCCTTTATCAACACAGTCGTAAACACATACAACGATGCGCCCTACCAAAGCACAGCAGGACAGCACGATAATAGAGTCCCTCAACAAAACCGCTACATTTCTCTACCGTATGTGCATGGACTATCTGAGAAAAATGTCTAGCATTCTCAAACCCTTTCACATATAACCTGGATTCCGTAACATCAACGATTTGACACCAATTTTTAAGCAAAAAAAAAAAGATCCTATTCCAAAGGAAAAAATGTCCAATGTCGTCTACAGTACTCCATGCACCAACTGTGAAGCGGTACACATTGGTACGACAAAACGACCTGTCTATGTACGCGTTAAAGATCACACAAAAGACGTACACAGACAACCAAACAAATGGACAGCAATTACTAAACATGCATGTTCTAAAGATCATCAGTTTGATTTTGGCAAAACCAAAATTTTGGAGAAAGCGAAACACGATAAAAAACGAATAGTTTTGGAAATATCTCATATAGTCAGAAATCCCTTTGCAGTAAACCAAAGGGCTGATACCGAAAATCTTTCCACATTCTACTTTCCCTTCTTAGAAAATAGCAAATTTTGAATTTCTATTAAAAATTGAATCAGAATAGCGTAACAAATGTTTCATCTTACTTTACAGGAAGTAATTAATTTAATACGTTTCAAAAGAACACAAACTGATAACCAACGAACTTTCTCAATTACACTTAAAATTTAATAAAAAAGATACAAATCAATAATTAGATGACAATATAAAATATAAATCAATCGTTCGTTCCAATTTGGAATAGAAAGTTAAAATATTCAGAAATAAGACTGATCACTTATTAAAAGAATTAGGAGAATACTACAGTTAAGGAAAATCGTTCCACAAGTGGTTTCTTTCAAATTTTATTGCTGTTTCTTCCAGTTCTAAAAACCCCTTACCCCACCGACGCCGAAAGAACAGGCTTTCCTAGCTGTAACATAACCTCTGGGAAAAAACAAATTTTCCTCCCGCTATCCCCTTGCATATGAGCCCCTATACATCGATGACCAACGCGGCAGTTTCCACTCAGTTTTCATTGAACATTGACGTTAAAATCTTGCTTTTCTTCTCTAGAGAAAATAATCGCGTCATCATAACAAATATCTGGTACAAATTCCCATAAGGTTAGTAATCACATTATTACACTACTTTCAATAAATCAAAAAGAATAACTTTTCAACCTACATCTTTGGATACATATATAAATATACACTTTTTAAACAATTTCAGAATATAATTTTCCGTACAAATCAATTTGAATACAAAGGTTTTCATTAAACATACGTCGATGAATAAATAGTTTTAAAAATCATTCTGTGGTTTTTGATGATGTGAATATTGCTTTTTTACCAAAGTATGTCACAATACAGTGTCTGATGAATACATGTAGTTTAAGGAATACTTGAAAAATTATCATCAACTACAATAATTTTGATAATTTCCAATGCAGTTTGATTTAGAATGAAACATTTTATTTCCATAGACACAACTTTTTAATAAAACATGATATTCCGTACATTTTAATTTAAAATTAAAAACGTAAAAATAAAACCAAAAAACTTTATTACATTTTAAAATTTTTCATGAAATTGTCTTCGGTGAGAAAAGAATGAATTTTTATATAACATAAAACTGTCCTTGATTATCTCAGTTTTTTACATAATTTCGCGAATGCTTTAGCTACAATTTTTAAATTTGAAAGCATCATAAAACAATTTTGCGGCATTCTATGACCAAAAGTCTTCCAATATATAAAGATAGTTTCGAAATTTGAGAGAATTTACAAGTCTTTGGGTTATCTGAAATGATTTTAACAAAATTTCAAAATATTGCAGTGGTTAAAGGGATTTCGAAGAATTTTAAAGAGTTTCGATTTCTCTTTTTGTATTTACCAACGACCCCATGTGGTCACTTAAAAAAGTAGACAAACAAATTTCCAGCACCAGTTTGACATATTACGTTTCAGCGAACGGTCGAATTTCTCTATTTCGGAAAATAAAATATCAACTGCCAAGTAAACCGGTCTACTATTGCGCGATTATTTTCAAATTATTTTTCCGTGAACGCACTATTTCATTCTTTTTTTTTTCGAAATTAACATTCAAAAATTAAGAAGAAGCTCTAGAGACAAAGGCGGAATCCCAGTGAAATATTCAGATAAGTTATTACTATTAGTGTTGAGAATAAATGAAATTTGAGATTATAAACTTTTGAAATTGAACTATTTTCGTATCGTGGAATGGCAGGGGGGTATATTCTTCCTATACCATGAATTAAGCTACGATGAAGCACTTCATCCGTTCAATTTAATTGAAAATTCGAAAATTGAAAAATTTGAAATTGAAATTGACTTCAATGATTTGAGAGAATTTCAAGATATTTTTAAGTGATTTTTGGGACAGGAACACATTTCAAGAAATACGAGATTTTTCATTGCTTTTCCTCACCACCCCACCCTTCCAGTAACATAAGTTTTGGTGGGACTGTCGTTACAACTAGACTCTCCACCATACGACGAATCCCTACTTAATTCGGACATGATTTCGACTTACAAAACAAATTTTCGCGCACAAAGGTAGTTGGGTGTACAATCTACACAATGAATAATACAAACAATGAAGTAGCCTCGGAAAGGAAGAACACTTTGATTGGGGAAATGCATACACACGGTAAACGTAAAGGTCGAGTTTCAGGCGACGAATGGAGACTGGGTGTTTGGAATGCTAGAGGAGTGAATGATCTTAAGGTGAGAGAACTACGAGAAACTATGCACGTAAGAAAGTTAGATATTCTATGTGTACCTGACACAAAGAAAAAGAGTTGCGAAAGTAGAAACATAGACAATGGGGTGTTGAAAGGCGGTTTTGAAATTTGGTCAGGAGTGGATATTGAATCACATGGTAATCGAGGGGTTGGTTTGATTATGAATGAAAAAGCAGGACATCATCTCAATGATCAAGGATATGTATCACCCAGATTGCTGTGGGTTAGAATGAAGGTAGGAATCAGGCGATTGCTACGCCCCAGTTGATAGTGATCCGAGCAAAGTCAAAGACGCCTTCTGGGACACTTTAAATGATACAATAAGTACTTGCGATCAAGGTGAAAGAATAATTCTGCTAGGAGATATGAACGGGTGGGTCGACGTCCAACGTCAGGTTACAGATACAGAAAGGGTGCTAGGTAATTTTGGGGATTCAAGACAAAATTATAACGGGGAAAGATTAGGTAGCTTATGCTCTGAATGCAATACTGACCATTACCTTCTAGTCTCCAAAATAAACTTAGGGCGGGTATGGAGAAGAAAGAGAACCAAACAAACGAAACAAATGCGAATCAAGAGTAAAAATTTACAGAAACCGCAAGTGCGAATAGATTTTCAGAATAAGTTAAACGAACGCATAGATGAGGCAATTTGGGAGGCGTTTAGAATCACTAAAGATATAGAGGGCACGTAGACTTTATTACGGGATATCATTGTTAAAAGTGCGATTGAAGTATGTGGTACGGCAGTTGTAGGAAGAAAATCTGGTGATGCATGGTGGAATGATGAAACTATGGCAGCCCGACAAGAAAAGAAAGAAGCGTACAAGAGAACGTTGAAAATCACAGGTCTTAGCGATGAGGAGAGAAATAGACTTGAAAATGATTACAGATACAAAAAGAGGAAAGTTACACGTCTAGTCAAGGAAAGTAATGATAAAATCAGAACACAAGCAGAGAAGAAAATACAAAACGACTTTGAAGGAACCATGAAACTATTATTTAAAGAGATGAAGGAAAGCAAAAGTACAGAGTTTGACAGCATGAGAAACAGCAAAGGTGAAATGCTATATGGTACAGACGGGATAGTAGACGCTTTAAAAGACTCTTTCAAAGAATTATTAGAAGGTGAAGATACAGAGCAACAGAACTGAAATTCTCAAATACGGTGAGGTACATACCTCACAGGTTGTGCGAATTGATAGATTTATGTATCGGGACGGGAGATGTCCCAGACGATTGGAGAAAAGCGATTATCGTACCACTATACAAAAGAAAAGGAGATAAAAGCAACTGCAATAATTACAGAGGTATCAGCTTATTAAGTACCGTAAGTAAAATAGACTTAAAAACACTTATTCGTAGGGTAATGAAAATTACAGAAGAAAAGACATGGGAAGCCCAAAGTGGATTTATGCCAGTAAGATCATGTACAGATCAAATATTTAGCTTGAGACAGATCACAAGAAAAAGCTTGAGACAAGGAAAGAAAGTTTTCTGTCCATTTGTTGGCTCCTGCAAGCAGTAAAAACAATATATACAGGTAGTAAAACGAGTGTAAGGGTTAATGGGAAACTGAATGACTGGTTTCATATTATGCAAGGCGTGAAACGAGGATGCGTTATTTCCTCATGGCTATTCGTCATATTTATGGATAAGTTTGAAGGAAAAAGTGAGGAAACAATGTGCAACATTGTGCTAAATGATGAGAGGTTAGAACAAGATGACAAGTGCATATATCTAAGAAGCATATTCATTAGCGACGGAAAAAAGATGGGGAGTTACATAGACGCATAAATGAGGGTAAGAAGGTTATCGGTAGAGCAAGGTCTATTCTCAGAAATGAAAAAATATCAAAAATCGCTTAAATGGTCATGTATGATTCTATATTTGTACGGACTGTACTATACGGTAGCGAGACACGGACCTGAGTAGAAAAGGACAAGAGTAAAATTAACGCGGTTGACATGAAATCTCTGCGTAAAATATGAGGAAAAACACTCATGGACAAAGTCCGAAACGAGATAATCCTCAAAGAATGTGGTACAGGAGAGACACTAATTAACACATGGGAAGGAAATCAATTAAGATGGATCAGACATGTTGAAAGAATGGAAGATAAACGACTGACCAAACAAGTGTATAAAGTTAAAGCAAATGGCAGAATGCCCAGAGGTAGACCGCCGAAAGAATGGTTAGAATCTGTGAATGATACATTAATCCGAAGAGACATAAGAAGCCATAGAAACACAAGAGGTTGCATGAAAAAATGCATGGACGTGAAGGAAGCTAGAGAATCATTCCAGGACAGAAAAGCGTGGCGACAAATAATTTATAAACGGAGTGACAATAGAGTGAATGACGCCTGAAACAAAGAACTTGGATGCTAATCGGCCCATGTGGGGAACCGCACATAACAATTTTGTGATGCTCTTCACTTGGGATGATAGCTAGAGAGATTGATCAGCAACCTGGGTGGGAGCCGAATTGCGGCACAAACGTGTCATTTAAACAAATAACACGAGAATTCTATATCAGTCTGAAAAATCGATACCTCTACCCCAGATGTCACCCTTCCTCACCGAGCAAGTCAATCCTACCCCGAAAGGGAAATGGCTTAATGGTATGATAAGCTTAATAAATAAATAGATAATATAATATAAATTAAATAAATCAGAAAATAATAAACTTTAAAAAATTATAAAACTCACGACTTCGGTAAAAATTGGAAATGTTTCAAGAACAAGTTCATAACTGTTTTATATTATTAGGCCTTGTGTAAACATAAAAATAATTAAACAATTATCAAATATTTTTAATAACTTTTAAAAATATTTTCGTACCAATAAAAGCTTACGCGTACTGAGAAATATATATTCTAATATCTTCTGTCCTTATTGAAAAGTTAAAATAGACAGAAAGTAGAATTTTTCATTCTTTAAAAAGCGTGTTCATGTTTAAAATGAAAAATATGAGTCTTATCAAAAAATTGTCTTCAGTAAATTTATAGAACTTTTTGAAGTCAATACCTGTTCTTCTGAACATTTTCTTTATCTAGCATAGTTCTCCTGAAAAATAGAATTTTTTTCAGTTTTTGAAAAGCGTTATGTTGTTTGAAACAAAAACTTTACGCCTTATCAAAAAAGGGCATGAAGCTTTTTTTTGCAGATCCTGTTGAGATAAATAGTTCTTGATCTTGAAACTTTTTCTTTTCTTCTGGAAAAATGAATTTTTGATTTTTGAAAAAGTTTTTTCGATGAATGAAACCAGAATTGTTGGTCAAAAATTTAACGATACATTGAACCCTTATGAAAAAGAAGTAATGGTAAGTATAGGATGATATTAGGATCCAGCACTTTCTTCGCGGAGAAGTATTGGATTTCCAATACTTATTTGTGAAAAAAGTATTAGATCGAATAATTACCAATACTTCTTTTTCATAAGGGAATTGAGCGTAATATGTCGGAAAGTCGCCAACAATAAAAAAAATTGAAATTGCGAGTTCTTCAGGCCATTCATTTTTGCAGAAGCATACTTGAAAATATATTCACGCATTTATTTCATTATCCTTATAAAAATATTTCATGTGAGGTACACTCTCCTGCACATAAACATGATGCCAATGAAGCAATAATCTTTTTATTCGTAAGCTCTTTTTGTCAGAAACAATATTAGTAATTATTTTGGATTCGCATTTTCGTTTTCTCTACAGTATAATAATTAGAAACAAGAAGCACATGTCTGAAATCGAAGTAACATTTCAGATCATTCAATATCATGTTTTAAACATAAAAATATCACTTATCCTGATCACTTGAATGCAGAACAATACGTCTTTCATGGGCCAAAAAGCATGACGAAAATAAAACTATGAATATTTCAAAATTCAACTCCTTCAGTAAATCTTTTCTTGAAAATTCGGAATCGATTATTTTGGTTTGAAATTGTGAAAATATAAAATTGATGCAAAAAAAAAATATTCCTTAAACAAAAAATATTATTATGTTTATAACTATCTTCTCCTATCCTAATGCCAGATAATTGCGGCTTTTTCTGAAATATTTCACTTTTTTTAACTGTTCACTTAAACTGGGGTAATAATTAATTCAGGTTAATAAAAATAAGTGTTCAAACAATTTATTATTTTAAATAATATTGTCTTTGTATAATTCTATACAGTTGAGGTTTTTTTCTGTAATATTCAACGTTTTGTCCACTTTTCAATTAGAGTGAGGTGATAATTAATGAAATTTAGCAACGGCCATACCACGCTGGAAACACCAGTTCCCGTTAGATCACTGAAGTTAAGCAGTGTTGGGCGCGGTTAGTACTTGGATGGGTGACCGTCTGATACTACTGCGTTGCTGTTGGCGGTCGTGGGTGTGGTGAGCCCACACTTGTAGTTATTTACTACAAGAAAACCATCCACCTAGAAACACTAGCCGAATCGGGTAGTGTCACGCTTACCCCTAGAGTCTCGCCGAAAGGGAAATGGCTTAATGGTATAAAAAAAAAAGCCAAAATAATTGCCTAATAAACAAATTATTATTGTGTTGTTCTTCTCCTATATGAATGTCTGATAGTTTCGGGTTTTTCGGCGATTTTGAGCTTTTTGTCCAATTTTCACTGAGTGAACTGATAACTAATGTAAGTTAACGAACATAATTGCTTAAACAATTCATCATTGTTGACAACTATCTTCTCTTAGGTAATTGCTAGAAAGTTGCGGTTTTTTCTGAAATTTTGTATTTGCCTTGGCTTCTTAGTTATGAACAAGCCGCAAGTTTTCAAACTTTCTATAGGGATCATATTAAATTTAATTATTCTTTAAATTAGTTACTGAGAGCCTTTTTGTTTAAATTGATATTAATATTAATATAAAAAAGTTGAAAATTTCAGAATAAATTACAACGTTCTAACATTATTGTAAGACAAATTTTTAAAAACTATAAATAATTGTTTAAAAAATGCATGTAAGCATCTAGTTATCAGAATAAAGTAGTATTTTATGTATTAAAAATACTTTGTATCGTAAAAACTGCAGGAACGGCATGATTAGCGTTAAAAACTTGCAAACCCAAATTTTTAACTTATGCGGTTTTTTGGGACCCTATAAAACATATTTGTGGGAATCATATTTAAAAACTGATTATTTATGTGAATTTTATAGCTAAATTTAAAGAGAAATGTTAAGTATTAATTCGATTCACCTATTATTGACGATTCTGAATAAAATTTACAAAAACTTTTTTCTTATGGGTCATACGTATTAAACCCTGGTCGAATTTTTTTTACAAAATAGTAGAAAAACTAAAACCATTTTTACAGGAATCAACAAATAAATACAATAAATTAGAACCAAAATGATAGAAAAGTACACCTTTTTTCTATTATTGGGACGAATCTTGTACTTTTTCTTTGTATTTTCTTTAATATTGTTATATTTAATATTCTATTTATATTATATTTATTTATTATTATTTATTATATTATTCATTATTATATTACATTTATTGATTATATATTTATTTGGTATTATATTATTAATATTGTTATATTTATATTTCCAACAAGAATTTACATACAAGTACATCTACAAGAATCTACAACCACAAAAATCTACAGGAATTTACAGGTTTTGCAGCCAAGAAGTTGTTTCGTTTTCGACCTGGATAACAAATATTTGGAATATGGCAATGAGATAATTTTAAATTGAGATGTGTAAATGATCGCTATTCCAAAAAAAGCTTCTATGTTTAAACTTCAAAGGAATGGTAGAATATTAAAAAACTATAGTGAATAATCGTCATTAAACAACAAAAAACCTTATGATTGAAGTCCTTTTCTCAAATCTATAGCAATCGATTCGACACTACATATATGTCATTTAAAATTATGTCTTTGCAATGCTCTCAACATTTCTCATCCTATTTCGGGAAAGAACAACTTTTTGACTGTAAATAAAAATTGAACAACTGGCAAAGAATTAATCACGGTTATTATAATTAAAAGATTCTAACTCTCAAAGATAGACATTTTTTCATTTGAACAACAATTTTTTTACTGCAAATAAAAATTGAACAATTAAAAAGAGAATTGATCAATTTGAAGTTAAAAATTTTTTATCTTGCATTTTAGCGGCTTTTAATTAACAATTTTTCAATTGAAAAGCGTTAAAATCATCCATTTTATATGCATAAATTATTGAGCATTTGTGATAAAAAATTTCAAGCTTTAATTTTAAAAGTTTAAAAGTCAAAGGTATTCCACCCTGTGTGGTTTAATTTGCAGTTCAGTTCTTATAACTTCAAATGAAAAAATGTATATCTTTGAGAGTTCGAATCTTTTAATTTCAATGACCGTGATCAATTCTTTGTCAACTGTTCAATTTTTATTTTCAGTCGAAAAGTTGCTCTTTTTTGACCTAGGATGAGAAGTATTGAGAGCATTGCAAAGATATAATTTTGAATGGCATATATGGTGTCCAATCGATTGCTATATATCTGTAGAAAAAAACTTCAAACGTCATGTTTTTTCTTGTTTAATAACAATTATTCTCTGATTGCCATATTCTAAATATTTTTCATCTCAAGTCGAAAAAGAACAACTTTTTGGCTGCAAAACCTGTAGATTCTTGTAGTTGTAAATTCTTGTAGCAAATTGAAAGTGCAACAAAATACAACAATAGACAATAAAATACAAAAAAGTGCCAGATTCGTCCGCATAATAGAAAAAATGTGTACATTCCTGTAATTTTTGTTGTAATTTATTGTATTTATTTGTCGTTTCCTGCAAAAATGGTGTTAGTTTTTTGTACTTTTTTTGTACAAATCATTTCACACCAGGGTTGTACATTTCAACAATAAACTACCAGTAATTACAACATAATTTTCACTGCAGTTTTCCAATATTTAAATTTTTGTGAAATCTTGTATTTTTTGTGAAGATTTGTAATTTTCTATAATTATTCACGTGAAATTGAAAGTTTTTTTATAACGTCAAACACCCAAATTAAAAAAAAGTAAAATCTTGTAGCTTTCACTAATACCTTGTAGATTTTTACAACAAAGAAACAAAATATTAATAAAAAGTTCTAAAAATTTCTCTATTGTAGAAACTTATACTTTATTATTATTTTTTACTTCTCTACAAGGAAATACAAGAAAAATGTAGCTATTTGTATTTATTGTATTTTTTTGATAAATTTTGTACATTTCATTACAAAAAGTACATGTTTTAACAAAAAATTACAGTAGTAGAAATGTTGTACTTTCTTGTGAAAATTTTTTTCACCAGGGAACACATTTATTTTGGCTTTTAAATTATTTTCTCGAATACGAACAATTTAATAAGTGTGCATAAGAAAGGATTATCCGCAAAACTAACAGGGCCAACTATAAATTGAGAAAAATTTCGAAATTCGGATCCGATATCAAACAAAGTGGAATAAATAGGACAGCTTTTTCAGAGATGAGTACTTTGTTTCAATTACTATTAAATTTGACGAGAAACAAAATAATTATTTTTATGTTATATAATGAACCCCAATATTCAAGAAAAAACTATAATTTGGGATTGAAAACGAAGAATTTTCATGTTTTGTATAATCGACCTTGCTTAAGAAAATGAAACTAAATACATAAGTACATAATGAATTATCAAATAAGATTCTGTAGCGTCAGCTTGTCGCGTTTCGTGTCAGAAAGAACATGAATCCTTCACTGAGCAAAAATGAAACATACATTTTTCTTCAAGTCGGCATTCAAAAAAATACATAATTCTAATTTAAAAAAATATATATTGTAACTCGCGAGTTACAGGACCAGCCTGGGCATAGGCAACAGGAATATCTCCTGCGTGATGCTCATAGAAAAGCAGCATCACACAGGAGAAACTCTAAAGCGCAGGCTCCAGTACTCCCACGCAGCTAAATCTTACGTAAGCGTGGGAGGGCAAAGAGGAGCGAAGTAAATAAAAAGCGCTCCCCGGCCGAAAAGCGGCATTCAGAATCTCGCGTCTGAAAAGCGCGGATCACAGGGTGGAGACCTTGTGAGAAGACCTGAGGATTGTTTCCTCTTTTCTTGTCACACAAGTTTCTCCTAATTGGAAAAGAGATAAAGTATTTGGCCTCAAAACCAAACACTTTAAATCTTTTTCCGTAAAGAATTGAGCTATCATTAAAAGAGCTGAGGGGATTATATCGCCAACGCTGTTTCGAAAAGAAGCTCAATTTTAAAGTGATCATTCGTTCTTCAGAACCTAGTAAATGAATTCTTTTAGAAAGCGATCTCGAATTATTTGTCGTTTATTTTTGTGGCTAAGATCCACTGGAAAATCTCCTTGAATTTTTTATTTGTATTTTTGGCGAAAGGCCTTTTCTTTTTGATCTTCTTTTACGAGTTATTATCTTGGGATATTGCATTGGTATTCTTGAGCAAGGTGGAGGTTATACCTAAGCCATTGGTCTCCATTATACAATGCAATATTCTTTTAACCTGATAATCGTGTCTTAAAGATTTACAAGCAGACGAGGAGTTGCACTGCTCAAACTGGTTGAGCAAATCTTTAAGTACGAATCTCAGATTCTAAGGAAATACCTCGTACTCAAGAAATGACTCGGAAAGTCCCAGAAATTTATGATTTAATCTCTTCGAAAAGAGATCTATAAGTCGAGTCCGCTCGCAATCGCTTGCCTTTGCGTTCTCTCCGGGAGAACAATAGAAATTTACCTGGGGCCTGCGAATTCCTTGGCCCAGGCGTCTCGCACTGAACGTGCCTAGCTTACTATTTCGCCTCCGTGAGGCTGTACACCTGATAGACAGGTAGTCTTTAGATTTATTGGTCATAATTACCAATTAGATAATCCCTAAATCTATTCTTGTGTGCTTTATAATCTTAATAGATATTTTGACGTGTGGTTAGCCCCGATTAGAGAAATCCTAAAAAGTCCTTGCTATGCAAATCACCTTCCTAGAGTGAGACCGTTATTACATGAACGTAAAATAAATTAAAATCTCTAGGAAGCGTGCAGCTCGTTTGTAAAGAAAGGACGATACCTGAGTCAGGTTATCTTCTAATAGAATAAAGAGAAGAAAAATAGAAAATTGAATAAATAAAATACTTACTTTATTCCCATAGGAACCTAGATTTTGATTTGAATACAGAATTTCTAGGGTATACTAAAACTAAGAACTGCCCGTTGTGCAGAAGACTCTATTGAGTATATACTTCTTCATACTTTCCAATTAGGATTTGTATTTTATTTTGCATTATATCCAGAAATAAATATCTACTATACTTAGTGTAGCTAATACTGCCCGTTGTGCAGAATAACTTTCGTTTATAAGAGCATCTGCCAAATTCTCTTCAGCGAGAACATTATTGAATCGTAGGATCCGTCTAATAAAAAGACTTCCTCTCCGAGAGGTTTAATTCAATAATATTGTTTTGTTCGTTAATAAAATTATTAATTAATTAGCTAGGGATTTAGAGACCTGAATGTAAAATATAGGGTAGCTCAGGCGTAATTGAATAAAAAGAATTTGATATGTAATCAGAATTTTATCCTTTCTCTGTGAAAGACCCCTTCTTACACATCATTATTTAAGTATTTCTCCGGCTTAATGATAAAACCCATTAAAGTTAACTTAGCCTAAAAGTTGGCGGTTGCAATATATATGCGAGAAACGAAAAAAATTGTAACCTGAAAAACTATGGGTAGTGGAAGAAACGTTACGAACATAGATAACATTTAGTACGTTTCCTGGTGATAAATTTTTAGAAATTCTTCTCCTTTTCTCTGTTGTTAAGAAGCACACCCCGTTTCTCCTTTCTCTCGTCTTTTTGCTCAAATGCGAACAAAATTAATGGAACCCAACAAGAAAAATCAACTACTTCTGGTTGGAAGGTCTACTGTTATTTTTTGAATTTTATTATTTTTATGTTTACACAAAGCTTAAAAAATACAAAATAAATTATGAACTTGTTTTTCAAACATTTCCAATTTGTACCGAAGTCCGGAGTTCCTAAATCCTTAAAATAAAATTGCTGCCTGGGAGTTCTATACATTCTCTCGTTTAAATATATTGAACAATTAAACTATATACCTCTAAACCATGTATGCATTTAGAAAATGTTTCCTAATCTCTTTCAGCGTCACTGAAAATATGTAGTACGATTTTGCTTCCTCCTCAAGGAAGCTTTGTAATGGTAAAATTTTCCAAACATTTAAAATTCATTTCATTAAACCTTCCTCAAGTTAAAAATGTATAATACAATGTTCTAAGCAATTGTCCGGATGTGTGTGTGTGTGTGTATGTGGATGTCACACTTTTTTTTTTGAACAGGATAACTTGAAAACGGTTGCAGATAAATTGATGAAATTTGGAGGACTCATTTTCACCACTCATATCTTGAAACTGACCGTAGGATTTCGAAAAATATTTATTGCATTTTTTTAGCACTGAATAATATTTTTAAAATCGTTTTTTTTATAGTACATCTTTTTTCATTAGCATAATTCAAAGTTGATGCAAGAATAAAAAAGATTCGTTGGTTCGAGACGAATCTATTGACCTATAATATTAATAAATTTTATTAGAGAGTAGGAAAGGTATGATAATTTATATCTTTTTAAAATCGATTTTTATAGTAGTAAAAATTTGCTCATTCTCGTAATTTAAAGTTGCTGCAAGAATAGAAAATTTGTGTTGATTCAAGATGAATCGATTGACCTATAAAAGACTTTTTGATCATAAATTTTCAAATAGAGTAATTCGGACAGTTTTTGTAAAGAAATCATAAAGCTGGGAAAGGGATGGGGTGCGACAGACTTTTTCCCTTCCCTTTGTAAGCTCGAAAAATTATCATTTTGAATACAAAATTTGATTTGACTGATTTGTCTTTGTATTTAAAAAATTCTTTGTATTCCCAATCTCTGCTGAAGGTGTAAATTTCATAAGTTTTTAATTCCTGCGTGGCAGTGCATTTACGGAAAAATTTAAGTAATTTAAAAAAAAATCAATAAACTTTTTTTTTTTTTTTTAATTTTGCAGCCTCTACCGATGTCGTGAGTTTGATCATTTTTTTCAATCGCTGCGTCGGATTCCAGTACATTTTTTTATTAGTTTTGGTACAAAGTTCGAGAAATTCTTGAAGTTTGAAAACAGAACTTTTTACATGTTCTCTTCAAAAGGTCAAAATTATCTTAGGAATTAGGCGCACGTTAACGATAAAATTTATTATTCGACATATGAAGAGAAAAAAAAATCTCAATTTCTACCGTAGTCGTGAGATGATAATTTTTCAAATTGCGGTTTTACCCATAAAATTTAGTACGCAATAAAACTATATGCCTTTAAAAGAAATACCCATTAAAAAAATGCTTTAAAAGCATATTTTTTATTATCTGCTCATGAAAAATCGTCACAATATTCACGTTGCGAGACTGAATAAATAGGGGAACATCGGCAAGACCAATTCATACGACCGGATTCAGCTTATCCAGTACTCTACAAGGAGCATACCAAAGTCAATTTTGTCGATCATCATACCATCTAAAAGAAAGTAAGTGAAAATTTTAAACTCTATTATCTCAAAAAGGCAATTTTTTTCTGATTTTTCCAACTTTAGCAACAATTCGGTGACATTTTTTTGAATCCAATCATTTTTTGCTTTTAATAGTAAAATGGCGAAGTTATGAATTATTATACATGATCGTGATATACATGCTTTATTAAGGAAGCATTGATAAATTAATGCGTTAATGCTAAAATTGTAAAATTCTTGAAATCCTCCAATGAAGAATTTTTCACTTTTAAATTATTTATTATTTAATTCTTCAACTAAAAGTCGGAAAATCGAAGGTATAATATTAAAAAGAAAAAATCATACTAAACAAGATTTCTTTTTTTAAGTTTTCTCTTTATTTGAGTTTGAAATGCTCTATGTTCTTTCTGAAAATGTGTTTTTTATGTACGTAATTATGAGGATCAATAGGACCATGAGTTTTTTTTCAGAGATATTGTCTATTAAAGCCTTAACGCACTTCGGGGAGCACCAAATATACTCCGACTAGTCCCAAATTTGTATAGTGCTAAAAAAACGTTTCCTAATCTCTTGTGGCGTTTTTGAAAAGGTTCGAAATTTTTTTAATTGTTTGACATATAAAGATTCAAAATATAAAAAAGTACGAATTGCAATTAAGAAGATATTTTCAATCTCTACCCAAATCGTGAGTTTGATCATTTTTGTAATCGCTCCTTATTTATTGTTTTTTTACAATTTATAATAAAATTATATACCTTTATGGAAAATACAAAAAAAATCATTGTTTCCCATGAGCTGTTTTATTGGCTGTTCATGAACAAAAATTAATAATGAAATAATAATAAACTGAAACCTTAACTATTCCATGTTTCGTTGAAACTTGAGCTTTTTTTCGATAATAGTTCGACTAATTGGTTGAAAGTTTAACTATTTTGTTGAGAAAATAATAACTTAAAAGAAAATGAAAAATTTTCTTAAGATTCGAGGAGAAATTAAAAATTATTTGTTGTTTTGAAAAATGAATTTTAGGAGAAAAATAAAAAATATTTCAGCAAATATTTTAAAAAAATTTTAAATAATTTAAAATTTAAAGAGATTTTTAAATTTTTTGTTGAAAAGTTCTAGCAAGCTCTTTATTATGCTTTCGTAATTCGAACAATGTACGCGGTTTTAAAAATAAAAAATATTTATGAAAATGTTACAAAAATTCCCAATCTCTACAAATGTATAGAATACTATTTAGTTCACAATAAAACTATACATATACCTCTAAAATCATCTTTTTGGATAAAAATGCAACTATTTTCTTGAAAATACATTAATTTTACTAAAAGGTCATCCTTTTTGGTTGAAAATTTGCATTTGCGCAATTCTGTTTCATCCTTTTATCAGTTGAAGACCTTTCAGTTTCACGAAATACCATCAACTATCCGAAATTTGAGGTTGGAGTACCCGATTCTGATCAAATCGGTCTGATACACTAACCTTAAATTTTGGATCTTTTATTTTCTGAAACTGAAATGTTGTCAATCGATCAAAGAATGGACTATTCGTACATTCATGACTTACTTTTACGTTTAGAATATTTTCACAAAAAACTCATATGCATTCTCATGACTTCATACTTAAATACTTAATTCAAATGAACGAGAGCTTCCCGCTCTTCGGGCGTCTTTTTATTTGGGCGCGCCTAGGGCGCGCGACTGCTGGTTCTCGCGGTTCACGCTCGATAATGTATTTACCTCGCGCTGCGCGCTCGGTCTTCATACTTTCCGCACATTTGTGCACAGACCTTTTAAAATCAAAGATTAAATAATTGACAACTGTAATTGGGTGATTGTGAATTCTCTTTTGTTAAAGCTCCTTCGGCTTTAACGAATACATTCTCATCACATATCTCGTGCTTCGCACTCGATTTTCTCCAAAATTGCGAACTTTTCTACATTATGCAACACTATTATATCAAATGTATCTTACAATTATTTCTGTACCTAGGCCTGGGTTTGCTCATTTAGATATAACAAAATAAAGTACAAATTTTATTTATCATGATTACTTTAATATTTGTTTCTCATTTTGCATTGAATTCATTTATTATAATTCATAATCTGCATTGGTATTAAAACAGACGTATTTTCATTGCCTTGTTTTCATCATTGAAAAAAGTGCGCATCCTATACACAAAAAAAAACAATTTTGTTATTATACATTCTATTGCAACTTGTGTCGTTTTTTTTTTTTTTCATAAATTTGATTTGTTTATTTTTAATGTTTTTTTTTACAATTTGAACCGAAAATACGCACCCTAGCGTAAAGTGGTTCTGAGAAACTTTTTAAGTGTAATTTAGGCGAAAAATTTTGTTGGATAAAATGTTATTGTAGCATGCATCGTTTTTCCAAAAAGTATATATATTGCACACGCTGGCAAGGCGTGTGCAATATGCCACAATGCGTACGGAGAACCGCTGTGAATTACGGCTTATTCTGTGCGTGATGAAAAGTACTTTTTGCTCCCTAGGGACTGAACTACTTTACCTTTATACACTTGTTTGGTCAGTCGTTCATCTTTCATTCTTTGAAGATTTCCGAACCATCTCAACTGATTTCTTTCCCGTTTGTCAACTGGTGTCTCTCCTGTACCATATTCTTTGAGAATTATCTCGTCCTTTTCTTGACAGTTGCATGTCTCGCTACCGTATAGTACAGTCGGTATAAATATAGAATTATGTATGGCTATTTTAGCTTTTTTTTTATGTGTCTTTATTTCTGAGAATGGACCCTGTTCTACCGATGACCTTCTTACCCTCATTTATGCGCCTATCTATCTCCCCATCTATTTTTCCGTCGCTAGTGAATAGGCTACCCAGAAATGCGTACTTGTTAACTTGTCCTAATCTGTCATCATTAGGGACAATGTTGCACATTGTTTTCTCACTTCTTCCTCCACACACCATGATTTCTGTTTTATTTACGTTAATTTTGAGGCCCATGTTCTTCATGCTTGTATTAAGTTTATTCAACATTTTTTGCAAGTTCTCGATTGATTCTGCCATAAGAACCTTGTCATCTGCGAAAGTTAACCCACGTACCTTCACTGTTTCGAGATCTACACCTTCTTCGTCCAAGAGGGCCATTCTTAGACACTTATCTATAAATATGACAACTACCGTAAATTACTGAAAATTTTCATAAATTTCCGGAAATTTATGGAAATGTTTAAAAATGAATATTGGGTGATTAATAGTAAGTTACCGTATTTGCTGGTAAAATTACCATGAAAGACCGAACATTTTCATAAATTTTTAGAAATTTATGGGAATCTTCGAAAACGAATTTTTGGTAATTTGTGGTAAGTTACAATGTTAGAAAAATCTGTACTAGATTTAGTATACATGTAATGGAAGCAAGAATGCACAACATGAAATTAAATTTAGTATACCAGCGTGCAGTAAGTTTAGTATATTCATACGGAATTTAGTATAGACGTATATGAAATTTAGTATACGCGTGTACTAAATTCAGTATAAATATACTAAATTTACTGTACGCCGATATACTAAATTTAATTTCATGTTGTGCATTCTTGTTTCCATTACATATATACTAAATTTAGTATAGATTTTTCTAACAGTGCACCATATTCACCTGTAAAAATACTATGAATCGCCGAAAACTTCCATACATTTCCACAAATTTGTAGACACTTTTAAATTGAATTTTGGGAAATTTATGGTAAGTTATCATAAATCACCTTTAAAATTACCATAATTTAGCAAAAATTTTCGGCAATTTTTTAATTGAGATTTTGATAATTTGGAATATTATTATAATTATTAGTTCTGGGTTGAGACCGTAACAGCCCCTGACGATTGGGTAATCACGTTGCGTCCCCTTGTGAGCCTAAGCATGACCCCAAAGCCCTCTCCATAGGGAGAGGACCGCAGCCACGCTATTGGCTGATATCTCTGACTCACAAATGCAATAATTGCCTGGGAGTTTTAGACGTCTCCCGGCAACCGCAGGGCACTGACAAAGGATATGAGTAGATGTCTCATTATCCTTCCCGCACAGACGACAGAGGGGACTTTCTGCAAGCCCTATCTTATGTCTGTGATATCTTAGGTTCCCATGTCCTATATACATTCATGTTAGGACTTTGGTTTCGTTCCTCCCGAGATTGCGTATTTCCCTTGCTCGGTTGGAGTGAAGCTTTGAGCCCAAGAGTGTTTTGGCCCTTCTGCAACCACAGACTAAATCCCACTCATGCTGATGTTCCTCAGCCAGCCAACTGTTGATTTCTTCAGTGACTGACCTGCTGCAAATACCTACAACTGGCTCAAGTCCAGCAAAATTTCTTCTTGCTGCTAGCTTGGCTAGCCTATCCGATATCTCATTGCCCTTGATACCACTGTGTCCAGGGATCCATAGCAGAGTGACTCGGTTATCCGTTGCTAACATGTTTAGTGCCTCGATGCATTCCCATACTAATAGCGACGTGGTCGTTGTTCCATTCAAGGCCATTATAGCAGCCCTGCTGTCTGACCAGATACGGATGTTGCTTTTGTTGTCATACTCTTTTGCCTTATAGGTGCACTGGAGTATAGCCATAATCTCAAATTGTAGAACTGTGGCGTAGGACACCATCTCAATTGTGAAGCCTATTCCATTCCTTCGACAATATACGCCGGCTCCTGCATTCGCCTTGTTCCTGGAGCCATCTGTAAACCAGTTGTCCGCATCACTGGGCAGGTATGCGTCGCCGTTAACCTATTCCTCCTTTGTGGATAGGTTAACTCGATACTTCTTGTCGAAGAGGTGGCGAGTGACCATTTTGTCCCTGGGCATGTTCAGGGTCGACCTTCTCGCGATGTCGACTGGGATCTTCACTGCTGTCGAGATGCTTCTGTCATTTACTGAATTCAGCCTCCAGGCCGCCTTCTCAGCCACGGCCTCTGAGGTGCCATCCCCTTCTCTCCAAATCTTGAAAAGCCCGGGAAATGTGCCTTGATCAGGTGAGCCCAGGTATCCCCGGCCCCCCCCCCCTACCCCCCCCCCCCCCCGCCAGGCAGTTTCAGAGTGCCGAGAACAGCGTCCAGATATCGAGAAAGCAGCCTATCCAGTCTAGCCGCCTCAGCTCCCTTCTCAATGTCTGTGCAAAAGTTGGCCCAGCTCTCTTGCTTTGCCTTACGTATTGCACTCCTGTATTCGTCCCTCATCGTTCTGAATGACGTCCATAGTTCCTTCGTTTTGGCAGTACTGGCACGTCTGAATCCCTCTCTGGTTTCCCTGCGAAGCTCTGCGAGTTTCCCATTCAACCAGTGCGTCTCACCGGCCTTTTGGACTCTTGTAGGTCGACAATTACTCTCATAAGTAGCTTTGTTGGCATCCGTAAAAGTTTTGGCGGCCATCTCCAGAGTATCCACGTCTCTAATAGCCCTGGAAACCTCTGAAAGTGCACATCTTAGTTCCGTGTAAAACTGAACCCAGTCCGTTCTTCTTGAATTACTGACCCATTTAGGGCCAGCGGGTACAACGGATTCCAACACGAACTCTATGTGTGAGTGATCTGAGAGAGTGGGTTTATCTGAAACTCTCCACTTCTTGATGTAATACCTAAAACTACTGGTACAGAGAGTGATATCAATGACCCCCACAAAGTATGGTGGGAATTAGCATCGCCTCCCAGCAGAAGAGGAATACCCCTTACCTTGCAATATTTCACCAGTGTACGTACCTCCACTGGTGGGTTGGTATCGCTGTCATAAGGAAAATGAGTCGTTCCCAGAACTAGCCTTCCTATTCCTTTGAGATCCGTGGCTATCACCATCAGGTCTCTCGAACATAGATCAAGCAGCGGGACAGCGTTAACTCCCTTCGCCAGTATGCAGGCCCTTGGTTTGGTCGCCTTGGGGTCCCTGTAACAAAAAATACCAGCCTCCCCTAATCCCCTTATGGTGTCCCGAACTAACCATGGTTCTTGGATTAGTGAGATACCTGTGTGCCTCGCAGCCATGCCCCTCTGCAAAACTGCAGAGTCCCTTTGCTGTGATGCAGGTTAATCTGGGTAATGGTTAGAACAGGAGCAGTCATTTAGGTCTGCTCCCGATCTTCCGGTGTCTCAACAGACTCCTCCTGTCCCTGCCTGGCAACCCTAAAGTTGACCTGCCCAAAGTGATAGAAGGGCCTGTTGTTGAGGGCCGCAAGAGCCTTCGTCTGGGACACAGGAATCTGCACAACTAGGAGATTTCTAGTGCCTGCTACTGTGTCCTCTTCCTGAGGCCTATCGTGGCTGGCGATTCGCCAGGACGCTGTCTCAAGTGAGGGGTTAAATTTCTCCAACCGACGGAGCACCTCAGACGGGTCTTACGGTTTACCTGGGAACCACACCGTAGCCTGCACCATCTTCTGGAGCAACTCAACCCCACCCGCCTTCCCATGACTCTGTTTCGACCACAGCTTTGAGTAGCCAAGCCTTAGCCGCTAGGTCAGCTGCCACAAATACGAAGACCCCTCGTCTGCAGAAGGAGGTCACGAATCTTGGCCATTGATCTGGGGACACTCTTTCGAGCGTCCCCAAGGTAGACTCCCTGAAAATCTCGTACTGCTCCGTAGTGGGCAGCGAGTCCGGGTAGTTGGTGTCGGCCACCATCATCTTCAGGGGGTTAATCCTCTGAGCGGCCGTCAGTCCAGCTCCCGTCGACTCTTTGTTCGTCGGCTGCTGGGCCGCCTTGTGCCTCTCCAGAGTCTTAACCATCCCCGGTCATGTGTCCTCTGAGCCCCTACCTCTCTTCTGGCCCTCAGTGCTGAATGTCGGCCCTGTAGCTGCTGGCGTTCCAGCTTCCGCAGCTACTCTGCCTGAAAATACGAATTTTTATCAAAAACGTTAATTTTCAACAAAGTAGAAAAATTTTCGACCAAAGAGATAAATCTTCATTCAAAGAAACAAGTTTAGTAGTTTAACTTTCACCCGCGCAGTGGAATTTTCAATTAAAAAAGATATGTTTTCAACCAAATAGTTCAACTTTTAACCAAAGAGATGAATTTTCAACTAAAAATATGAATCTTCAACAACAACAAAAAATGATTTTTTAACAAAGTGGTTCAACCAAAATATTCAAACAAAATAGTTGAATCATCAAGCGAAGGTGATTAATTTTTAACCAAACAGTTGCATTTTTATCCAAGAAGGATGAAATTTCTAATAAAATAGATGAATTTTCAAATTAAAAAAACAAATTTTCAAAAGAATAGTTGAATTTTCATCCAATAAAGATTTCAGTTCAAGTATTCAACATAAGAATATGAGTTTCAAATTGGAAGTAAATTTTCTGCGAAAATACTTGAACCTTCAACCGAAAAAGACGATTTTTCAACAGCACAATTGAATTTTGAACGAAAAAAGATGAATTTTCAACAAAATTGTTGAATTTTTTACCCAGCTGTTTCATTTTAATTCAAGGAAGATGGAATTCCTACTAAAATTCATGAATTTTTGAATTAAAAAGACCCATTTTCAGGGAAAAAAAAAGATTGCAGTTTGAGTTTTCAGCATCAAAATATGACTTTTAAATGATAAGTATATTTCTTACGAAGATGCTTGAAGTTTCAACCCAAAAAGACTAATTTTCAACAAAACAATTGAATATCAAACGAAAAAAGATGTCTTTTTAACAACATTTATGAATTTCTGAACCAACAGTTGCATTTTTATCCAAGGCAGATGGAATTTCTACTAAAATTGATGAATTATTAAATTAAAAAGACAAATTTTCAAAAAATAGTTGAATTTTCAACCAAAAAGAACGACTTCTTAAAAAAATTGTTCAATTTTCCACCAAACAGTTGTAGTAAAAATTAAGACTTTCCAATCGTGCTGCTGTCTCTTTTCGAATACTTCGAAAACGTTTCTTTTTCATAATTGTGAAGCGCAAGTTGAACATCTTTATAACAGGTAATTACGGATTAGTTAAATACAAATTAAACTTTGGTTAAGTAGTTAATCGCCTGTTTTCCTATCGTTAATCTGAGGAAAACTGTTTACCCGAGCTTCTTGAAACCGGCTTCTTTCCTATACAAAATTTGTGTATATCAAAATTCAGTTGAATTTACGCATATGAAATGTTACATTATGATATAATTATTATTTGATAATTATAAATTCTACGAATACGTACCTACCGGTTGTAACAGGACATGTAGATAATACTGGCTACACTCGCTACAGTATAAAATGTACGTCATAAGAAAATAAAAAATGTACTAAGTCAAATGCCGTACTCGATGCTGCTGTCCGGCAGACCCCACCCACTGCCGTGTAACTAACCAGAGCAATCTACCGGATACCAACCTAGCGCCCGGCACCGGAAATTTATACAGAAATAAATTTTTTTATTAATTATTAATCATAAGTATAGTTGAAAATTCAACAATTTGCTTTGCAATGAACTTTTATATTGAACATACCACTGTTTCGTAAAAAAATTATCCTTTTGGCTTGAAAATTAAACTATTTGATTGAAAAAATCGTATTTTTGGGTTGAAAACTGAACTTTTTTCTGTAGATGATTCGTCTTTTTGGCTTTAAAATGTAATTACGATAATTCAATTATCAAACCAAAAAGACGAATTATCTACAAAAAATTTGAATTTTCAACCCAAAAATATGATTTTTTCAACCAAGAAGTTTTATTTTTAACCAAATAGTTTAATTTTCTACCAAATTGTTGAATTTTTAAGCCAAAAGGATGATTTTTTTACAAAACAGTAGACTTTCACTAAACAGTTCCTTTTTTGGTAAAAAATTCATGTATTTTGTTGAAAAGTCGCCTTTTTGGGTAGAAACTTAATTTTGTTTGTTTTAAATTCAACTTTATGTTTGCAAATTCAACTATATGGTAGAAAATTATCCTTCTTTTTTAAAAGGTCAACTTTTCAGTTGATGATTCAACTATCTTGTTGAAAATTCATCTTTTCCGATTTAGAAGTACAAGGTTTTCTAAAAAAATTCGACTTTATAGCTTAAAAACTTTACTCTTTTATTGAAAATTCATGATTAATGGTAGAAAAGTCATCTTTTTTGCTTGAAAATGAAATTTCTTAATAATAATTTAACTGTCTTCTAAAGAGTTTGACCTTTTGTCCGGTTAGTTGAAAATTTAAAAATTGAAATGGGAAAATCTGACTTTTGTTTTCAGAATGCGTTTTGATCTTTGTTTACTAAAATGATTCTTCTAAAAAATTCGACTATTGCATACGCATACGGGACAGTTGGAGATGAAGGTTTCATCTCTGGATACTTTTTTAGAGCTACCAATCTTTATAGAATGTTATGAGGAAAGTGTTGACGGACCAGATGAAGTGATCCCAGAAGAACAGCCTTTTGCATCCGGTTCGCGATGGAATGAGCCTGACGCTGACAAGACGGAATCTTGTTGAGTTGGCTGAAAATGAAGCTTTCATACCTCCAAGACAGCCGCTAATGAGAACTACAAGATGGACATTGTAGCCTTGGTACAGCCTGCTCAGCTCGGAAAGAAGTGCTTTATATTTCGCGCGTTTTTCTGCCTCCTTTGCCGTGATATTACCAGTAGATCTTACACTGATCATTCTCCACAACGGACTCGAGTTCCCCCTGGGCGTATGGCAAGACGGACAATAGATCATCATTGTTTCTCTCTATGTATCCGTAGCGTGCATATTTCGAGCATCCACTGAGAACATGTCCAAGTGTTTCTGGCTCTTGCTTGCACGCTCGGCAGTTGGTATCGCCTACAGGTGCATTCATTATGCGCTCTCGGTAAACTAAAGTGTCTATAACGCCGTCTTGACAGGCAAAAAGAAATCCCTCAGTCTCCGATCTTAATCCAGCCGACTTGAGGAACATGTTGGACAGACCCATCGAGAGCTCTTCCTTACGTATGATGCCGTAGATTTTACCATGAAGGGGCTTGTCAGCATGTTCTCTTAGTAGAAGCGTATGTTCTGCTTCCTGTACACGACTTTTGAGCACCAAATGTGTTAGTGATGCTAGGCCATGTGTAGTGTCGCTGGAATCAAATGGGAGACTAAGCTCCTCTGCGCCCCAATCTGCGGCACGGTATAGAAACGCCGCAGCATTGACGATTTGATGTTGATATACAAGTCGCATAAGAGAATTTGTGCTATTTAGAACTGAACAGGCCATAGCCAGAACCGTTCTTCGATGAAAACACTCTAAGCTTAGCAAGCCTCTACCCCCTTTATCTCGAGGGAGTTATATTCGAGGTACGGAAGGAGTAGGATGATGACTTCCATGGATTGTCATCATCTTGCGTGTGCTTTGGTCAAGTTGCTTCAACTCGTCGACGTTCCATTTTACTACACCAAACGTGTAGAGCAGTATAGGAACGGCCAGCACATTGGTCGCCTGGATCTTATTCTTTCCAGATAATTCGGAAGCCCAAATTTTTCTGAAAATTTGGCGATACCTTTTTCCAAGATCCGTTCTTAACACACGCACATTTTGGGTTTCAGCTTGCGGTATTCCAAGATATGTGTATGTTTCTCCAATAACAAGATGTTGAATGGTATTTCCGCCTATGAGTTGAAAATCCTGATCTTCATGCGATGATGTAGTTTCTAGTCTTCCTTGGTGTCGGTGGACGCAGGCACACTTGTCCACTCCGAAGCTCATGCCAATCGCTCTAGAGTACCTATTTACCGCCTCCACAAGGATGTTAAGCTCCTCTTTCGAGGAAGCAAAGAGTTTAAGGTCGTCCATGTATAAAAAGGTGGTTGACCTTATATTCTCTTCTGTTCGGCGGGCCACATAGGTATCCAGAGCTTTTGCCTCGGAGCACAAGAGATAGAGGCAAGAGGGAGATGCAGAAAAGTATCGGACTTAGAGAGTCTCCTTGAAAGACCCCCCTCTTATATGTGATATAGCTTGTAGTCACTTGTCTTTTGTCAGATGTTATGACAAATCTTGTCCGCCACAAGAGCATAAGCTCTTTTATGCATCTCACTATTTTTGGATGCACCTCCAGGCACTCAAGAAGCTTAATAAGTAGCTCATGGTTCGTGTTATCGAATGCCTTAGGGTAGTCAATCCAAGCCATGGACAGATTGCGTCGATACCTGATCGAGTCCTGGGTAATGCACCTGTCTATTAACAGGTTCTCCCTGCAACCTGCCAGACCTCTCTTGCATCCACGTTGTTCAACTGTTGCACTCCATACCGGCTCGATAGATGTTTATATCCTCTCTTTCAGGATGCCAGTGAATAGTTTGTAGCTGGTGTTTAAACAAGCTATGGGCCTGTAGTCCTTTGGACTTGACAAATCTCCAGTTTGAGGGATCAATACCGTGCGTCCTTTCACAAGCCACTGTTCTTAGCTCTAGCGATAACTTTCTTCACTTCTTCAGCAGTAATTAGTGGACACTCTTCCTCTGGACCTTGTAACCTTTGCCTTTGGCAAAAGTTACGGAAGAGTGATATATTTGAAGCGTCTTCAGTTAGCTAATAAGTATCTCCATATACTTGCTCCCAGAAGACTTGAATCGCTTCTCGAATAGGCTGCAACAAATACTTTATAAACAGAATGTGAGTAGAGTGAATGACGCCCAAAACAAAAGACCTTGGATACTAATGGACCCAAGTGGGGAACCACACATAATAATTTTGTGAGGATCTTCACTTCGGGTGATCGCTAGAGAGATTGATCACCGACCTGAGTCGGAGCAGTGTTGCGGAACGGACGTGTTGTTTAAATAAATAACACGAAAATTCTAGATCAATCTTAAAAGTCTATACGTCCTTTCCAAAACTACTCTATTCCAACCGAGCGAGTCAGGCCTACCCCGAAAGGAAAATGGCTTGATGGTATAATAATAGTTAGTTAGTTAGTTTTAATGCGGGTGGGAAGCCCATGAAGAGCTCCCTGGCACTCAAGCTATAAGGCCTATTGTGCCACACCCTTACTTATTCACTCTCAGCAGTCGAATCCAGACCTCTTGACGAAGCCCAGTATGTCGACCACTGATCGCGTTGCAATTTCCTCTGTTTCGTCATCCCTGCCGCATTTCCTGCACTCTGTCGTGTCGTTATACCCCATTTTGTGCATATGATAGTTCAAGTCGTTGTGCCCTGTTAGGGTCCGTACCACTGTCCTTATATCTTTCTTGGATAAACCCAGGATTTCCCTAGCTCTGCCCATCCTATGGGTATACCCCAGGATGGATTTCGCCTGACGGCAACCTTGGGTTTGTTCCCAGCATTTCCGGTGTTTTGTTCAAATCCAGCTTTTAATGGCCATCCTGACACAGCAAGACGCTATTCGCAGTACCGGTTCCGGTCCTATGAATTCGCTCTCTGCGCCGCGTTTCGCCAACTGGACCGCCTTTTCGCTGCCCTTGATCCCTGTGTGACCAGGGACCCATATGAGAGACACTTTGTTTTTTTCTGCAAGTTGGTTTAATGCCCTTTTGCATTCCCAAACCAGTTCTGATGTTATGTCTGGTTTCCCTATTGCAGTTAGTGTCGCTTGGCTGTCCGAACAGATCGTAATCTGTTTGCCAGCAGCGTTTTGCTCTATTGGTATTTCAGCTCAGCGAAGGACGGCCAGGACCTCCGCTTGAAAGACAGTAGCGTGTCGCCTAAGTGTGATCCCTATTCCTTTCCCTCTCTTGCTGTCATAAATTCCTGCTCCTGACCCTCCCTCTCCCCTGGAGCTATCTGTATACCAGATTTTCCCCTGGAGAAGTGGGTTACCATTTGCTTTCCACAGATCCCTGCTTGGGATGCAGACGCGGAAAGCTTTGGCGAAGTTGAAGCGTTTTGTTATTTTATCTTGCCTCATCTGTAGAATCGGCAGTGCGCTGATATCTCTCGGGAGTCTAGTGTATCTAGTCCCCGGAGTCCATCTATTTGCTCTTGCCAGACGGCCCATCGCGTGTGCCGCTCTAGCAGTTATCGCAACATGTAGGGTTTCCTCACAGAGCATGAATCCTATCGCCGCTGTGGGCGCAGTCCTCATTACTCTAGTCAAACCCCTAAATTCTAGCGTTTGTAATCTTCGCAGCCTGTCCTACATTGTTTTAAGTTCCACCCGTGGCCACTAGACCACGGCCGCATGTAGGAGCCTGGGTTTCAAGACAGCAGAGTAGAGCCATGCAAGCATTTTAGGCCCTAGCCCTCACGTCAACCCAAAGGCTCTCCTGCACATCCAAAAAGTCATGACAAATTTCCTGCATTGGGTCCCCAGGTGCTTTGCCCAGTTCAGCTTGCCATCTAGGATTGCTCCCAGATATTTAACTGAGAATACAGGAGCGTCAACTTTCGGAACTTTATAATTTCTCGTGAAAATGACCAGATTGGTCTTTTCCGGATTTACCGAGAGCCCTGAGCTATCGCACCAGAGCTCTACGATGCGCAGCGCCGACCTTATAAGACCCATCAGCGTTTCCAGATGAGCCCTCCTGAATAGGATTACAAAGTCATCCGCATATCCCTGAGTATAGTACCCCTCTTTATTTAGCCTTCGAAGAAGGCCGTCCACTACAATGCACCACAGGAGGGGCGACAGGACACCCCCCTGTGGGCAGCCCCGCGGAGCTATCCCCCTTACTAGGCCTTCACCCCATCTGGTTTCGAGTCTTCTTCGGTGCAGCATGCTTCCTATCCAGCAAACTAGCTGCTCCGGCACGCCACATCTCAAAGCTGCTCGACAGATGACTTCTGGAGGAATATTGCTGAAAGCACCCTCTATATCCAAGAAAGCGCCCACAGCGTACCTCTTTTGTTCCAACTGCTGCTCCAATTTTGCCACAACAGCATGAAGCGCAGTTTCTACCGAGCAGCCTGCCTGGAAAGCATGCTGCCCTCTATGCAGCGGGGAGGCCCTCAGAGTAGCCATACCTCGCGATGCGGCCCCTCAGGTTCACCTATTTCGGATCTGTGGTCAATGAGCCCCGTAAGCCCTCCCACCAGCTACAAGGTCCCGCGATCCCTAGGGAGGGATGGTATAATAATGATACTGGTCAAATTTTCCGAAGCTTGAGAAGAGGAAGTTTGGATTTGATCTGGAAATTGAAACGAAAGAAACTAAAGAGTAGCTAGAGTTAAGTAAATTTTCCGTACGACTAAAATTGCTAGTATAGTATATTAAAATTATTATAAATAGCAAAACCGTAAATTAATTTTTATTCGAAAACATTTTATAAACTCTGAAAATTATCGAACTCACTGTAGTAATTAGATTATACTTTAAAGATAATTGAATATTCAATGTCAAAATTTGATAGATTTTACTCTCAATAGTTGTTTGAATTCGAATGTCAAATTAAAGCAGGAAAAATTGTCTTCAAATAAAATTTGAACTAAGTTAGATTAACAATTAGAAAATTTTGAATTCAACATCATCAAAAATATCTATGAAGAATTTAAATTTACAAATTATATAACAGGTTTATCAAGCATCAAAGAATCAGTGTTTGAATATCGTTGTAAAAATAGTCTATTCAATGTCAAGGAAACACATTGGAAACAGATTGGAAATTTTTAAAAAACAAGTTCATGACTTTATCATATTCTCTAAGCCTTGTGTATTCCAAAATATAAAAATAATAAAAATGCTAGCGAATAGAAGTCCGAGATAGCAATTTTAAATACTATAGAACTCACGACTTCGATACCGATTAGAAATTTGTGAAAAACGATACCATAACGTTTTATATTTCCAAGCTTCTTGTATTCAATCATATAATAAAAATAAAAAGTGTGCTACATATTTTGAATGACGCTGAAAGATATTATGAAATATTTTCCAAATACATACATTTTTACTGTTTTGTAGCCCCGGGCTAAAACCCTTATAGTTTCGGTCGGGTGTCCGTCCGCCCGTCCGTCGTACAAAAGGGCATAAGCGCCAAAGTTTGAAATTCCAAAAGGGTATACGCGCCAACATTTATTAAACTAAAAGGGCATCAGCGCCAACATTTTGTTTCAAACATTTTTCTTCAACAGAAAAATTTTTTCATTTGTTTTCAACATTTTTTAGATAATTTTTTGTTACAAAATAAAGAAATATGTTGTTTTAAAATTCTGTTGAGACTTAAATTAACGTCCTAATAGGTTAAGAAACCCTTCCTTCTGGGCGCTCGGCTTGAAGAAATTTGGAAATATTTCCATAATGCATACAATTTTTAGAGGTATATAGTTGAATTGTTGAATATATTTTAACGAAAGAATGCACAGAACTCGGAAGCAGCAATCTTTTAAATGATAGAACTCACGACTTCAGTAAAGATTGGAAATTTTTGAAAAACAAGGTCATCACTTTTTCCTATTTTTTAAGCCTTGTGTAAACATAAAAATAATAAAATTATTACCGAATCTTTTTGATAACTCGTGAAGAGATTAGGAATATAGACTAATAAAAACTGTGCGCGTACTAAAAAATATTTTTTAATATCTTCCGTCCTCATTGAAAAAATAAAATAGCCGAAAAAAGAACTTGTTTATTTGTTAAAAAGCGGTATTACGTTTAAAATAAAAAATATACGTTAAAAAATGGGCCACAGTAAATTTATAGATCTTTTTCAGGTGAATAATTTTTGTTTTCACATTTTCTTGTATGTAAAACATCTTTTATGGAAAATCAAAATTTCCATTTTGTTGAAAGCGTTATCGCGTTTAAAGCAAAAACTATACGCCTCATCGAACAAGGGTATGAAGTAAATTTGTAGATCCTTTTGAGGAGAATTGTTTTTCTTATTAAAATCTTTTTTTTTCTAGCATAGCTTTTTTTAGAAAATTAAATGAACTATTGGTAAAATATTGTTGTTTTACGATAAATTCAATTTAACACAATAAGTCGGCGGAAAGTCGCCAACAATAAAAATATCGAAAATGCGAGTTTTGTGAGCCATCCACTGTTTTTAGAAGCATACTTGAAAATATCTACATGTATCTATTTTATTATCCTTACAAAAATATTTTAAGTGTGGTACACTCTCTTGCAATTAAATATGATGGCAGTAAAGCAATAAACTTTTTATTTGTGGACTTTTTCTCCAAAAACAACGTTAGTGACTTTTTTTAAATTTGCTATTTTTATCACATTGACAATATTATTAGAAACACGAAGCGCACATATGTAACATAGCAGTAAAATATCAAATCATTAAATCCGAAGTTTCAAACATACAAAAAAACACCATCTCTCATGAATTAAGCTCAGCCCAATATGTCGGAAAGTCGCCAACAATAAAACACACAAACATGATGTCAATAAAGCAATCAATTTTCTATCCGTGAATTTTTTTCAGAGACGATGCTAGTATAGTATACCATTATGCCAGTTCCCTTTCAGGGTAGGCGTGACACTACCCGATTCGGGTAGTGTTTCTAGGTGGATAGTTTCTTGTAGTAAATAACTACTACAAGTGTGGGCTCACCACACCCACGGTGGGTCAACAGCACGCAGTATTCTAGAATGGTCACCCATCCAAGTGCTAAAAGCGGCCAACGCTGCTTAACTTCAGTGATCTGACGAGAACTGGTTTTTTCAGCGTAATTTTTTTAATTTGCTTTTTTCATCTCCGTTGCAATATTATTAGAAATACCTAACACATATACATGCAACATCAAATTCAAATGTCAGATTACCCCGAAATGGCTTAATGATATAATAATAAAAATAAAAAGTAATCCCGATCACTTGAATGCAGGACAATATGTACTTCAAGGGCCAAAAAGCATAGCAGAAAGTCGACAAAAATAAACATATGAATATAGCGAAATTTAATTCCTTATATAAATCATTTCTTGAGAATTATGAATCAATTATTTCAGTTCAAAATCGTGAAAACATTACAATCGAAAATAAAGAATATTTTTATGACAAAAAAATTATACTGTCAAGCATTTTCATATAATTTTATATTTTTAGAGGCACAATGCTTCTAGCCGAAAATACAGACGAAGAAATAATATTTACTATCCCTGTGTTGTCGCGGATGGACGCGCTTTTGCACCTTTTATGTGTGCAACAATAAAATTCTGACATAAATATTTCTTTTTTTTATCTTCTTTCTTTTTATTTAAATTTTGACAATTAACAATTGCGTAATTTACCATATTATAATATAAGACTAATGAGATCTTTAAGTTATTTGAAATTATTTAAGATTATTTAAAGTTGCTGATAATAAGTCACGACCTTCTAGATGTGTGTCAAAATAGTCTCCAATGATAGGTCGAAATCAATAAAAATTCTTCCAATTGTCAGACTGACAATGTCATCCGTCAACGACTCATTAATGGTTTTTGTCTTTCGTTCATAATTCAAGTTTTGTTTTAAACATTTTGAAGTGTTTGATATAATTTTTACTATTTATTTTTCATTTTTTAAGTGGAGATTACAAATTTATGAATTATTTTGATATTTTTACCATCATAAAATCAGTGTGATGTCCCAGGATGTCTTGAGCTCACACATTTTTCTTTTATAAATAAATATCTTCATATATATTATATCTATGGATGCAGAAAGAATATAAATTACTCGACTAATAATAATAATTCCATTTTTTATGTTCTCTGTGTGTGTGTGTTTCCTAAAATAATTATCACCCAAACTTTCAATTTCATTGCAGATTCTATCGTATTAAAATGATCTGTCATAGCTCAAAGCATGTCTTAGGTACTGGAGAATATTCGGAGGGAATCTTTGGGACATTCGAGAACATTCTTCACAAATCACTGGCTTTTTCCGTATCCTTTCTTTCCATCTGTTTTCAACCTTTCATCAAACGCACTCGCAGTTCTTTAAAAATCCTATAAATTACTGAGGATTATTTAACCCATAATCTTGAGGGCGGTAAACGTTAAGACGAACACCTTTTGCAAATACAGTCTTATTTGAAAACATGGCAATAAAGTTTATAACAAGCCAGCCCAAGCTCGAAGGATTAACGGACTTCCAAATCCTTTCGAGTTGGGAAATTTGTCGTTCGCAGTTGCCCCCGACCCTCACAAGCAAACAAGGCAGTAAAATCTCAATTTTGGGTTTTTCGGCAAAGACTCTCTCTCTGGAAAATTACTCGACATGTCACACCTTGCCTCCCTTCTTACTCTTACCCTTGTTCCTACCACCTCCTACTAAGTGCCTCCACCCTCTTGGGCCAGATTGCAAGAGTGGGGTTGATGCTCCTCGAGTGTCTCTTTTCGAAATTCTAACTTGAATCTTCTCTCCTACTTCGGGAGCAGACTAAACTTTTCAAAAATTCTAAGTGCGGTTTTGTAGGTTCAACCTTTCGGCATTCGCAGAACCTTAGAGTCTGAAAACGCGTTTATCGAATAACGTAGGAAATTCCTGTGAAGCTCACTTTGGATAAGGAATGCAAGTCACTCTCAAATTATAAAATATATTATACAGAAAATAAATTATTATTCTCCGTGCAAAACTACCATTAATGCTCTTGGGTGACAACGAAAATCTTTGTAAGTAATTGTCTTAAAATATAGCTGATTATTCAACCGATTATTTTCTTTATCTCTTCAAATTTCTCACTCATAAATATCCAAATTCCTTATCCTGTTGTTCCTTTTGTCCTTTTTTTTAATATAATAGATAAGAAAGAAAAGCAAGGTGGGTTTCAACTCTTCAGATCTGGCAAGTCCCACGTTTCCTAGTCTCTTAGCCGCTCGAGGGACTTGGATATTATTTTAAAGAAGGAAGAGAAATAAAAATTTCTAAATACTTTCGCCGTCACGGTTAACCCAGTGACGTAACATCAGCAATAAATATTTTGACTGATGAGGGCTGACACAGCAGCCGAAACGTTTCGACTAATTTTAAATTACAATTGGACTAATTTTTATTGATTTTGACCTATCATTGGATACTATTTTGACACATATCTACAAGGTCGTGACTTATTATCAGCAACTTTGAATAATCTTAAATAATTTCAAATAACTTAAAAATATCATTAGTCTTATATTATAATATGGTAAATTACGCAAGTGTTAATTGTCAAAATTTAAATAAAAAGAAAGAAGATAAAAACAAAATTTATGTCAGAATTTTATCGTTGTACACATAAAAGGTGCAAAAGCGCGTCCATCTGCGACAACACTGGGATAGTAAATATTATTTCTTCTTCTGTATTTTCGGCTAGAAGCATTGTGCCTCTAAAAATATAAAATTAGATGAAAATGCTTGACAGTATAATTTTTTTTTCATAAAAATATTCTTTATTTTGATTGTAATGTTTTCACGATTTTAAACTCAAATAATTGATTCACAATTTTCAAGAAATGATTTATATAAGGAATTAAATTTCGCTATATTCATATGTTTATTTTTTTGGACTTTCTGCTATGCTTTTTGGCCCTTGAACTTCATATTGCCCTGCATTCAAGTGATCGAGATTAGTTTTTATTTTTTATTATTATATCATTAAGCCATTTCCCTTCCGGGGTAATCTGACATTTGAATTTGATGTTGCATGTATATGTGTTAGGTATTTCTGATAATATTGCAACGGAGATAAAAAAAAGCAAATTAAAAAAATTACTAGCATTGTCTCTGAAAAACATTCACGGATAGAAAATTGATTGCTTTATTCACATCATGTTTGTGTGTTTTATTGTTGGCGACTTTCCGACATATTGGGCTGAGTTTAATTCATAAGAGATGGTGTTTTTTTGTATGTTTGAAACTTCGGATTTAATGATTTGATATGTTACTGCTATGTTACATATGTGCGCTTCGTGTTTCTAATAATTTTGTGAATGTGATAAAAATAGCAAATTAAAAAAAAGTCACTAACGTTCTTTTTGGAGAAAAAGTTCACAAATAAAAAGTTTATTGCTTTACTGACATCATATTTAATTGCAAGAGAGTGTACCACACTTGAAATATTTTTGTGAGGATAATAAAATAGATACATGTACATATTTTTAAGTATGCTTCTGAAAACAGTGGATGGCTCAGAAAACTCGCAATTTCGATATTTTTATTGTTGGCGACTTTCCGCCGACTTATTGTGTTAAATTGAATTTATTGTAAAACAAAAATATTTTACCAATAGTTCATTTAATTTTCCAAAAAAAGCTATGCTAGAAAAAAAAAAGATTTTAATATGAAAAACAATTCTCCTCAAAAGGATCTACAAATTTACTTCATACCCTTGTTCGATGAGGCGTATAGTTTTTGTTTTAAACGCGATAACGCTTTCAACAAAATGGAAATTTTGATTTTCCATAAAAGATGTTTGACATACAAGAAAATGTGAAAAAGAAAACTTATTCACCTGAAAAAGATCTATAAATTTACTGTGGCCCATTTTTTTTAACGTATAGTTTTTATTTTAAACGTAATACCGCTTTTTAAAAAAATAAACAAGTTCATTTTTTCGGCTATTTTTTTTCAATGAGGACGGAAAGTATTTAAAAATATTTTTTAGTACGCGCACAGTTTTTATTAGTCTATATTCCTAATCTCTTCAGGAGACATTATTTAAAGTTATATTAGAAAAAAGATTATCAAACAAGATTACATAGCTTAAAAATCCTAAGAACGGAAAAATTAAAGGAGCAAGATGATAATAAACAAATTATTATAATACAGTGTAAGACCTTTTTGGGCTTATTTTATTTGAGGGATTTAGAACTGGGTCAGGCGGGTCTGAGGTGGTAGAAAGGGCGTCAGATTGTATTCCTCAAGAATTCCATAGTATTCAATGTAATCTCAGGGAAGTTATATTTTTCTAAATTATACTTCCAATTTTGACAGTTTACTTTAAATTTTATGATAAAGAACAAAATAAACTATTTTCAGCATTTTTTAAAGCATTTATTTTAATATCTTTACAAAAAAATTAAAAAAGAATTTGCTTCATCCGCACATAAATGCAATGTCAGCAAAGTAACAATCTTTTTATTCGTGAATTCTTTCATACTGAAAAAAGGTTAGTAATACTTATAGGAATTCTTTTTTATCTCCTTTAAAATACAACAGTATGAATATGAAGCACGTAAAATCAAAGTTAAATTCAAAATCATACAATCTGGCATGCAGCGCAGTATTTACTACATGGGCGAATAAGTATAGCGGAAAGACAATAATAAAATTATCGAAATTGCGAGTTTTTGGGACTATCCATTTTGTAAGAGAAAAAAATAATACATACTTCTAATAAGGTAAGCACGGAAAATTTTGTAATACTAGCTATTTTCTGTTATGGTTTCAAGATGCAGATTTTACAGTTACAACTTTGCTTAAAACATTCACGGTTGAAAACTATAAAACGTTCTATATGTATATGACCCCAAATTTATTCGAATCGACAAAAACATAAATGAGAATAAGAATCCCTCCATTAAATGTCTTACCAAAAATGCCTCTATCCGCTACGACGAAACCATGCACGGAGAAAATTTGTATATTAAAATTTACCCAATTAGTTCGGTAAATGGAGGACATTACTGCATTTTGATAAAGTTTACAATTATTTTAGGATTTAATACAAAACAGAACAATAAATAATACAAAAGAGTTATGTAAAATCTCAAGTCCAAAAGTGAAAATTCTGATATGTAATAATTGATATAAGGGTTGTATTATTTTCATACCAGTATATTATAAAATAACGAAAAGTATATTACATTTTTATTAAATTAATTATATGAAGTTTACTTTTGTGTGATATTAAAGATTCACTTAAAAGAAAGTATAGATTGCAGAATTTTTGAAGAGATTTTCACTTTCATTAGGAGAGCAATTACACAACAGTAAGGTAAAATGAGAATCGCTAGGGACATCAACATTCTCAGGGCTGAAGTTTAAAGCCAAGTCCCCGGTAAAAACATTAACATTTTTAAGTTTCGGTTGATATTGTAGGATTTCAGAAAATATTCAAATATATAGACTATCCTTTACTCTCAGTAGATAATACTTATTAAGTTACTTAATAAAAGTAGAATGTATTTAAAAATTGACGTGTAAAGATGCGGGTGATGGAAAAACATCACACGGCGCTGGACAACTGACTTCGAACTTAAATTTTTAACCAAACAAATGAATTTTGAACCGAAAAGATGTAATGGTTATAAAAAAAAAAATTGACGAAAAATGAAATATATTTACATTTTTAGTTGAAAAAATTAATTTTTAAATTTTTATTTTAAAAAAATAATTTTTTATTTCAAAAGTAATTTTCAACTAAAGAAATGAAAATTTCAACCAAAAACATTAATTTTCGACCAAAAAAGAATAATCTTTAAGAAAATACATAAATTTTCCATAAAAATTTTTTATTTTTAATGGACCTTTCAACCCAATAGTTGCATCTTCAACCAAAAAGGTTGATTTTCTACCAAAAAAAAAAGATAAATTTTCCACTAAATGGATGAATTTTCAACTGAAAAACATAATTTTTTAACCAAGTATAGAATAGTTTAATTTTTAGTTAGAGAAATAAGTTTTTAAGCAAATAAAATGAATTTTCAACTAAACAAATGAATTTTTTACCAAAAAGATTAAATTTGTATGAAAAAGAATCTCGATAAGAAATTGAGTTAAATTTTTAGTTTGAAAAATCAATTTTTAACAAGAAAAAACTATTTTTTAACCAAGAAAATCAAATAAAATACATGAATTTTAACTAAAAAGGTTAATTTTCTACCAAAAAAATACAAACTTTAAACAAAATAGATACATTTTTAACTAAAAAAGATAAATTTTCAACAAAAAATAGATAAGTTACATTTTTAGATATAGAAATAAGTTTTTAAGCAAATAACTTAAATTTTCGTAGAAGTATTTGAATTTTCAAGAAAACAAATGAATTCTCTACTGAAAAGATTAAATGTCTATAAAAAAATTTCAAAACAAAATTTAGTTGACTTTTTAGTTAAAAAAAAATTATTTTCAATAAAAAACTAATTTTCCACCAAAAGAAAGAATTGTAAGTAAATGGAAAAAATTGTCATTCTCTGGAATTTTCTCGCTATAATAAGGAAACTTCTGTAAATCATGTGCAAAGTTCTCAAATAATATAAGATTTTCTGTAAAATCTATAAAAAAAATGTTGGAAAATGAACCCAGTTCTTTTTCTAAAGAAAGGGTAATTAGTGCGCGCAAAGCACGCACAATGTTCTAGTATCTTTAAAAAGTAGATCATGCAAAAATTTAAAATATTGAAAATTAAATAGTTTAAAGTTTTAAGGTTACAAAATTGAAAATAAAAAATTATCCAATGTTTTTATTTACTTCCTACAAATTTATAAGCGCGCTTATTAACAAAATGTTAAAATAACAAATTTCGATGAAACGGGGATCAGATATTTTTTTAACGGCCCTTACGTACTCGTACTTTAACTTCATAGCCGAGATTTTTTTCTCGATATTCCAAGTGTTAGGTTAGCCGTGAGGTTTAGTTGTAGCGATAGAACGCGTTAAACCTAGCTTAGGTGGTTCGAAACCCGTCACAGCGTTTTCGGTTTTTAATAGCGTTAATATCGTTAAAAGCGTGCGACTACACCGTATGTAATGTATTGTAATTCAATGTAATTGTTTAAGTTAAATTGTGTATAATTATGTACCAACAATATACTTATGAATTGTATTATATGTGTAAATATGTGTAGTAGTGAATGACCTTCCACAGAATCTGTTTGTAGCAAGAATGTTTTTTTTTCGCTGGTGCACGAAATTTTACATGACTGGGATGTAGAATTCACACATTTTGAGAGGTAGACTTTGTTTTCTTTGACTGAAACTGTACCTAACAGTTCGACTCATTTTACCCAACTGTCAGGTAATCTTTATTATCTAGTTGTATTATTTCTTACTGAATCTCGAATAAAATTTCAATGAATTTATATTAATAATTCATATTTGCACAGCAAATATTACCCAATTTCATTTTACATGACTGGAAGTGAAATTTTAATATAATGCCGTAATGTCCTCCGTTTACCGAACTAAGTTATGTAAGATTTAACACACAAATTTTCTCCGTGTGCGAACTGCGTGAGTGTACTTGAGTACACATCTGATAACATGATGACGTCGTCTTTTTTGATTTCATTAAATAACCCAGGTGAAAATGTATGTAGTCTGCCAGAGTTCACCGCCGTCGCAGTACTGGCCCAGTATTGGTCACCATTACAGATAATCGGCGATTCGCCCAGTACGGGCCTACGGCTGGCCTTACGATCGGGACAGTGCTATGCCGACAGTAAAAATATTTTAAAAAAATAAAAAAATACGTTTGAAAATATGGTTTATGTGTTTTAAAATGATGAGAAACTATAAATACAACTATCCCGAAAACCATTTTTTTGTAAGACATGCACGAAATGTTCACTTTTCGAGGCATTTATTCCGTGCGGGAAGTGACCAATTCCAAAACCGTGGTAAAAATCCGTCATAAAAAGACTTTTTCTAGCTGCTGCGCTTGCGCTCTTTAGCAAGATTACTTTTTCTAGCTGCTACGCGTGCGCAGTTCGAGCCAGATTACTTTTTCTAGCTGTTGCGGTGGCGCATTTCGATTCAGAATTACTTTCCAGGACTGCCAGAATCATAACCTAACTTCATTATGATTTGATGCTTGAGAGACCAATTGTGAGCAGTGAATAGTGATTGGACAAACTCGAATTGATGAGTTCCACAAATGACTGATCTATTACCTTAAATTGAATGTCCCCATCCAAAAACAAGACTTAGATTTTTCTAACGCGGCGGAGTTGGCCCCTGACGACTAGAAATCCAAATTAGAAATTTTGAATTTTAAAACATATATCATCACAGAGAATTACATTCCGCATATTTTTTTCTCTGCAAGAAAATCGTATCTTCTTTAGTTTTTTAACAAATTGCAAAAAACGTGTTTTTTTAAAGGTAAATTTTTGTCTTAAACTCGTGTTTAAATCCACAGTTTTTGGAATTTCTGTATAAAATTTAGAGAATTATTCCTCATACCATTCTTGTTATGACATTGTCAGGTAAAAATTTAAATCTTCATTTATAACAATATAAAAAATTATTTTCTAATATATTTCATATTTCGTTTCACAAAATGTTTGAGCGTATCGTTTATCGAGGGAAGTTTGAGCAAACAAAAACTTCCTGTGAAGAAGTTATTCAAAAAAGTATCGAGAAGTTTTCTGCGAAGGCTTTTTTTAAATAAATTAATGGGTAAAAACTGTGAACGCTAAACTTTAAGCACGCGGCTGATTTTCCATGCGTCCATGCGTCTTCCGTGCGTTCAGACACCGATGCCACCCTATGCGTCCCCGCTCAGTATAATATACACATTATGGAAGATCATTCGCGCCTTCAAAGTTCAGCGTTCACAGTTTTTCACCTATTAATTTACTCAAAAAAAGCTTTCGCAGAAAACTTCTTTATACTTTTTTGAACAAATTCTTCACAGGAAGTTTTTGTTTGCTCAAACTTTCCTCGATAAACGAAACGCTCAAACATTTTGTGAAACGAAATATGAAATATATTAAAAAATAATTTTTTATATTGTTATAAATAAAAATGTCGATTTCGTATCTCTAACTATTATAACAAGAACGCTATAAGGAACATTGCTTCTAAATTTGATGAAGAAATTCCAAAAACGGTGGATTTGAGCACGAGTTGAAGACAAAAATTGAATTAAAAATTGAGTTTTAAAAAAACTCGGTTTTTGCAATTTGTTAGAAAACTAAAAAAGATATGATTTTATTGCAGAGCAAAAAAAGGTGCGGAAAGGAATTCTCTATGATGATATATGTTTTAAAATTCAAAATTTCCCATTTTGGACTTCCGCCGCGTTAGAAAAATCGACGTCTTGTTCTTGCATGGGGACCGATAAATTACCGAAAATTTTAGAAATTTTTGGATACCTGAAAATTCCAGTAATTTTGATATCTTAAATTTCTGGAAATTTGCGGTAATTTACAAATTCACCGAAAATTTCCGGAAATGTTCAGTAATTTTGGGTAATTTTACATAAATTTTCCAAAATTACCATAAATTTGCCAAAAAAATGGTTTTTATTGTTTCTCAAATTGAAAATTTCCTGCATTCGTTACAAAAAATGTTGTGTGCAACAGGTGCTGAAAGTAGACAGTTGCAACTCTTGTGAAGTTTACAGTACTTGCCATCGGCTCATCTTCGGGTCGTTTCCGGCTCGTCTTCGGCTCGTTTACAGCTCGCCTCCAACTCGCATACGAGCCGCCTACAACTCCCCTTCGATTCGCCTCTGGCTCGTACAGCAAACTTCACACTCGTGTGGTACTGCCTACTTTCCGCACTTGCAGCACAATATACTATTTTTCATGTATTTTTTTAATTTGCATGCCTATGAGAAATTTTAGATGTTCAGAAAAAATTACATTTTATGTAATTTGTAAACGTTGTACCTAAAAATCAAAACGTTATACGAAAGCTACAAAAAATTTGTTATTACAAAAATTTCGCTGTTCACGTTAAAATTTCTAAGTTCCATCGTTAAAAATCTTAAATGCTCATAAAAATGACTTTCACGAAAAAAATTCACTATTTCACATTGTTAATTTGAAGTTTACTTATTCGCATTGTACAAGAAAAAATTTCAATAGTTTTTCGTACTGTATGAGATAGTGATCTCAAAATATACAAAATTCAAAGTCAGCATTACTACTTCAAATTGTAAAAAGAAAGACTACTAGAACAAGCAGCTTGAATAACTATTTGAAATAGTATAGTTGAACGTTTAAACTGTTCTGAATAACTAATTTTCATAGTAAGCAAAGAATTGCAAAATTTCTTAGGGGGTCCGTTTGAAATTAAAAAAGAAGGCCGATTCATAAGTAACTTGCTTATTGTTAGGAGTAAGACAACAGTATACTCTAGTATAATTTAGTGATAATATTGTCCCTTCTCAATCGCGGACCCCCCCCCCCCCCCCCGCCGGCAACGTGGGTTTTTGCTTTACAGCAGTTACGCAGCGATATTATTTTAGATAATTATCATAAATAAACATTGCGAATAACGTCTACTTTATACTTCAATACTGTTTTTTTGTTTTGTACACAATTTTCAGAATTCAAAAATGGTCTGAAAAATTAATTTAAAAATACTTTTCTGACATTGTTTCTACTATGAAATTTTCTACTTATGATATTTTTAATTTCGTATAACACTGAAAATGGTTAAGATCGTACTTGATTAAGCCCCCTGCGTTCAAATATTGTATTATTTGGAAGAATTTTTTTTTTATAGAATAATCCATTTTCAACCTACATTTTTATAAAAACTGGGGTTATTTCATACAAGATTCTTCAAAAAATCAAATACATATTGTGGTAGGAGAATTTTTTCGAAATATCATTTTTTGATACCATAATTTAAAAACAATTTGTAATAAACTTTTATTTCAAATTGATTTCCAATTTTCACGTAGTAATAATTTTTTGCACCTTTTCGCATTGATATTTCTTGAAATTATTACCATTTAATGAAAAAAATATTTTCTTTTTTTTTTTGATCAGACGTTTTTTATTCTAATTCAGCATCTCCATATCTCGAAAGAAAGTTTTTATTTTTGCAAAAAATTTGATTTTGAATCGCTATCTAAGGCCAATTTTGAAAACCTATGAAATTTTAACTTGAAAATTCTCATCGATTTTCTCGGAATCGGCTAACTTTTTCAAATCAAACTTTATTAATCCGTATTCAGAAACGTCATATTTTGAGGCCATGTCTTAAGTTTTATTTTTAACTGAAAATTGAATGTTTTTATCACACTCTGCCGCTGAGCCTTCTCCAATTTTAATTTAGTATCACTTTGAAGTTCTCAAATTCCTCATCCATTTCTTTGAACCTGGATAACTTCTTTTAATCCGACTTTCTTAGCCTCAGTTCAGGAATACTTTAGCTTGGGAGTGGACTTTTACCTCATCTTTAGATAGTGATTTCAATTTTACATTTGATATAATATTAGGCCGCTTAACCTATTTCTTATTTATATATCAGTTATGTGAATAAATGTTACAGTTTCAATAAAGTGAGATTTATACTAATACATATAATAATACATATGAATCACTTATAATATATTTACTGTGTGAGTTAATACTTCTAAACAAAATATTTTACCCAAGCTTGTTACAAAATATTAGATATCTTTCGTGAGAGATCTGTTTCAAAAAATTTAATTAAACATTTACAAATCTACCTATTTTTGTGTATTTTGAGATCACTATCTCATACAGTATCAAAAACTATTCAAATTATTTCTTGCACAATGCGGAAAATTAAACTTCAAATTAACAATGTAAAATAGTTCATCTGACTAATTTTTCCGCGAATGTCAATTTTATGAGCATTTAAAGTTTTTAACGGTGGAACTCAGAAATTTTATCGTGAGATGCGACAATTCTTCTATAACAAATTTTTTTTAAGCTTTCGTGTAACGTTTTTTTTTTTAGGGTTTTCAGACTATTTTACAGCGTTTACGAATTACATAAA
>CAKNYM010048080.1:0-10321 GCA_932195095.1 Andricus curvator | reverse complement strand
GTAATCGGGGGAGTTCGTGGTCAGGAGTCCTGGGCTTTCGAGGGTTCCAGGGTGGTTCTCGAAAAGTTAGGGGATGCTAAGGGAGAGAAAGGGGTGTCTGCAGGGACTGAGGAATTGAAAAAAAAGGCGAAAAAAAAGAAAAACTTGGCGGCGAAAGACGCCAACATTTGGCAGAGACATCTGTCGCTTGCGGCAGGTACTGCATCGATAGGTCCCAGTTACCGGCGGTAGAGCGGGAGGTGGGCAGCGAGAGTACTGGCAGTGCTGGTAGTGAAACCGACGGGGAGGGAATTTTCCACAAGCCACGACGGCCAACAACGCGTCGCCCGGTGTCGAGCGGTGCGTCGGGGAGAGGGAGAAATCGGGACGGTGGCAACGAAGGAAGCGAGAACGTAAGGGAGAGAGCGTCAAGCGCAAGTGACGGGGAGGATCTCTTGAAAAGGAAGAGAGACAGCCAAGAGAGTCCGGAGAAAAGCGAGGTCGAGAGCCCGTTTAAAAAAAGCGGGATAACACCGAGGTCACCCCCCCAAAAAATGGAGGGGATGTTGGAAAAGGAGGCTCTCGGGATGTTGTTGGGCGAGATCAGGGGGCTGAGGGAGGACGTAAGGGGGACCAAGGTGCAGATGGAAGGTATGAGGGAGGACTTGCGAATCAGAGATGAGAAATGGGAAAAGGAGGTGAAAGAGCTGAGAGAGAGAGTAGATGGGTTAGAGAGGGAAAGAAAAGAAAAAGAAGTTAAAATAAAACAGATGGAAGAGGAGATTAGGGCGTGGAAAGAAAGGACTGAAAAAAGGCTTGAGAAGGTGGAGGGCAGGACGGAAATGGAAATAGGAGTCGGGGGTAGCGGGGGCGAGATTACAGGTATTTGGGAGAGGGTAGGGAATACGATAGAAGAGAAAGTGGGAGAGCGTAGGAATGAAAAGGAGGAGAGGGCGGATAGGGAAAGGATAAGGGCAATGGAGTTGAGAATGGAGAGAAAGGAGAAGGCAGACAGGAGAAATAATATTGTGATAAGAGGGTTGAAGATGAAGAGCGGGGAAGAAAGGGAGGGTGTGGAAGCGCTGCTACAGAGCATAGGGTGGAATAAAGGCAGGGTAGGGAAAGTTAAGTTGGAGGGGAGAAAGGAGAAAGAAGTGGCGGTTGTGGAGTTGGAGAGCTGGGAAGAAAAATGGGGGGTAATGAGAAATAAAAATAGGATAAAGGATAAGGAAGTTTTCATCGATCACGATTTGACGAGAAAGGAAAGGGATGTACAGAGAATGCTGTACGACAGGGCTAGGAGGGAGAGGAGTGAAGGGAGATCGGCGAAGGTAGGATATCGGAAAATAAAAATAGACGAGAAAATGTGGGTGTGGGACGAGGAGAAAGAGGTGTTGAAGGAAGTGCAGGGGAATTTGTTTCGTAGGAAGTAGGGGAGTGGGGGTAATGCAGGGTAGAGGAGTTGTGAAGGTGCTTTACTGGAACGTAGCAGGGGTAAAGAAGAAGGATGAGGAGTTCTGGAGGTATAACCAGGAATTTGATGTGGTAGGACTGGTATAGACGTGGGTGGAAAGAAAGGAATGGGATAAAATAGAGCCAAAGCTGCCAAAGGGGTATAGGTGGAGACTCCAGGAGGCGGTCAGAGTGAAGAAGAAAGGAAGGGCTAGTGGGGGAATTATAACGGGGATTAGAGATGGATTAGAGGGAGAAGCTCACGGAGAGGAAGAGGAGGAGGGAGTGCAAATGAGGAAAGTAAAGATAGGAGGGGTAATGTGTAAGTTTGTGACAGTGTACAATAAGGATGGGATGGAAAGAATTAAAGAAAGGGTGGAAGACCTGTTAGGTGAAAGAGAAGAGGGTATGGTGGTACTGGGTGGGGACTTTAACGCGAGGATGGGGAGGGAAGGGGGCCTTTACAGGGAAGGGGAGAGCTTCGAAAGGAATTCGAAGGATATGTTAATAAATAAGAAGGGGGAGATTCTAAGGGACTGGATGGAGGATAGAGGCTGGGCGGTGGCAAATGGTATGGCAACTGGGGACGAAGAGGGAGAATACACATACGTAGGTAAGGTGGGGGTATCGGTAATAGATTATGTAGTTATGAATATGCAAGGGTGGGAGGAGATGGAGAGATTCGCAGTAGAAGGGAGGGTAGAATCAGACCATCAGCCATTAGGGTTGTGGATAAGGGGTGAGAACGGCGGAAGGCAAGGTGGGGAAGAAGTGTCGACGGGGGAGAGGGTTAGCTGGACGAGGGAGGCGATAGAGAAATATAAGGAGCAGTTAGGGAAGGTACGCTTCGAAGGGGAGACGGTGGAAGAGATATGGGAGGATTTAAAAGAGAAAGTGAAAGGGTGCGTGCAAAAGAAGGTATTCAAAAAGAAGAAGAAAGGAATGGTGAAGCCGTGGTGGGATAGGGAATGTAAAAAGATGAAAGGAAAGGTGAAGAGGAAGTATAAGAAGTGGAACGAGGGTACTGCGAAAATGGAGGAGTACGTAGAAATGAGGAAGGGGTTTAGATTGATGTGTAAGAAGAAATAACAGCATTTAGGAAATAGAAATAGAAATAGAAATAGCATTTAGGAAGCGTAGAGTAGGGATAAGCGACAAGATAGGGAGTGAGGAGTGGAGGGAGTTTTTTAAAGAATCGTTTCAGGGCTCAGATTCAAGGAAGAGAGATGATGGGAGTAGAAGAACGGGGGAGGCAGAGATGCAGGAGTTGAATGACGAGGAGATAGAGATCAGATAGGATAGATAGAAATCAGCAGGGCTGGATGGGCTAGAGAACGAAGCATGGCTGTTTAGTACACAAGAGGTTAGGGAGAGGCTGAAGCAGGTAGTGAAGAAAGTATGGAGGGGGGAGGGATTCCCACGAGGGTGGAGAGAAGGATTCATAGTGCCTCTGTATAAGAAAAGAGAGAGGGATAGGCAGAAAAATTATAGGGGGATTACGCTAATGAATACGGCGTATAAAGTATACGCGATGGTAGTAGCGGAGAGGCTGCGGAAGGATGTCGAGGGGAAAGGAATATTGCCAGAGACGCAGGCGGGCTTTAGGGCAGGTAGGAGTACTATCGACAATATCTACGTTCTGCAGCACGTGGTGGATAGAGAATTAGCGAAGAAGGGGTCGAGAGTGTACGCGTTTTTTGTGGATCTATAAGGCGCGTTTCCGTCGGTGGATAGTGGGAGGTTGTGGGAGCCGATGGAGGAGAGGGGAGTGGAGAGAGGCCTGATCGAGAGGGTAAGGGAGATATATGAAGAAACCAAAGATAAGGTAAGAGGTGGACAGGGGATTTCGGAGGGATTCTGGATGGATAGGGGGTTAAGACAAGGGTGTGCGCTTAGACCGACGCTTTTTGCGATTTTAATTGCGGATATGGAAAGTAAGCTGAAGGCCGGAGTGGTAGGAGGAGTCAGGATAGGAGGGGTTAGAATTTGGTCGCTAGCGTATGCAGATGACATAGTGTTGTTGGCAAAAAGCGAGGATGCCTTAAAGGAAATGATGAAGAGGTTGAGAAGATACCTGGATAAGAACAGGTTAGAACAGAATGCGGAAAAGTCCAAGGTTATGGTTTTCAGAAAATGAGGGGGAAGGGATAAGGAAGGGCAGTGGAAGTGAAAGGAAAGGCGGTGCAGGCGGTGAAAGAGTTTGTGTACCTGGGCTTCTTGTTTCGGAGGAATGGCGGAGTGTATGGTCACATAAAAGAGAGAGTGAGGAGGGCAAATGTGGTGATGAGGCAGGTGTTGGGGTTGGGAAAGAAGTTATTCGCAGATGATTTTGGAAGGAGAATGAAATTGTTTGACTCACTAGTGATGAGTGTGCTATTTTATGGAGTAGAGGTGTGGGGGTGGAAGGAAAGCGAAAAGGTAAATAAGATACAGGAGAGATATGTAAAGTGGACACTGGGGTTGGCAAGGAACACGCCTAGTTATATTTTCAGGAGAGAGACGGGGAGAACGAGTGTAGGGATTCTAGCGGGGAGTCGAGCGTGTAAATATGAGGAGAAATTTTTGGAAGAGGGGGGAAGTAAGCTGGTTAGGGAGTGTTGGTGGGAGAAGGAGAACAGGAGAGGGGGTGGGAAGATGGAGGTTGAAAGAGAAAGGTATTTTAGAACGAATGGACTGCATATGGATGAAGTGAGAAGGATGCATGAGGAAGGAAGAAAGGTATATGAGTTGGTCAAGAAAAACAGCATGGAGAGAGAGAAGACAGCAGGGGAAGAGAGAATAAGAGATACAAGGTTTAATGAGAACTATGTGTGGATTATGCCAAGGGCGAGAGCGCAATATTTGTGTGAGAAAGGAGAGAAAGGAAGTCAGGAGCTTATAGCGAGGATGAGATGTGGGTGCATGGGGGTTTCAATCGGTTCTGGCTCGCTAGGGAAAAGAGGATGTGTGAACTATGTGGGAAGGGGGAGGCAAGAGTGGAGCACTGGTTGGAGGAGTGCGTGGAGGTGGAAAGGAGTGGGATAAGCATGGAGGTATTGATGCATGAAAGGGGGGACAAAAGGGCAGTAGCATGGGTGAAGGGAGTATTGGGAAAGATGGAGAAGAAGAGAAGGAAGGAGGAAGAGGAATGGAGAAGGATAGATTGTAAATAGAGGAGGAAGTAAATATAAGTAATTGTAAATATTGTAAATAGTAGATAAGTATTAGGTATTAGTCGCGGAGGCAGAGTTTGGTAATGCGAGGCAAGCAAGAAAGTAGTGACATGCGAGCGAGGCGAGGCGAAGCGAGGAAGGCAATGCGATAAGAGCGAGCGGCGTTAGATATAAGTTGTGGAAGGATGTTAGTTTTAAGGGTTAGTTGTAAGAAAATTCTGTAAAAAATGGAAGTGTAAGCAAGTCAATTTTTTAAGGCCAGCAGGCTAGAAAATAAACGTTTATCTATATATATATATAGAACGTTTAAGTTTACCAAATTATAAATCAATTCAATAAATATTCACAAAGATATTACACGGGGAAGCAAAATTTACCTTTATTTGGAGATTTAACCATATACATGGTGCGCGCGCGCTCGCGCGCGCGTGTGTGTGTGTGTGTGTGTGTGACGCACTCCGAAGAAAGGGACATAAGTGGTAAAAATAACATTTTACAGGAGAAGGGAAAGAAGCGAGAGGCGAGTCAGGTAGAGTATTGGAAAGCCCCAAGTTCAAAAATTAATTACAGACGTCTTAGGTCCCTTTCTTCGGAGCGCGTCACATACACGCACATATAGGTATATATTTAAAAATTTGTCATTAGGACAACCGCAGGATTTCGCTGGGAGCGGATGCTAATCTGAAAAATTGTACCCGCTCCCAGCGAATTGGCGGTAAAATTTCAGCCGTACCCACGTCACACGACCGTGAGATAGGTGGTTACAGTCTGCGACGAATTCAATACAACGATCCGGCAAAAGTCTCGTGCACCCTGAGGCCATAGAGCGACCCAAGGACAACCGCCTTCTGCATTTCCCCCGCAAGTGCCTTAGCATTTTATTGACACACAGGGATGCTTTTCAATCTATTAACCAGTTAAACTTTGGCACCTCCAAGAGCGCCGATGATTAGGACGATTAGCTTAACAGAATATTCCGGGTACAACCGTCGCAACTCCCTTATAAGATCTTTATACCTCGCTTTCTTTTCTTTCTCCTTGGCTGTGACGTTTTTGTCAGCTAGTGCAGAAGATTCGATAACGAACATGGTTCGTTTCTCGAAGTCCAGGAGAAGTATGTCAGGCCTCGAGTTGCGCAACAGAAGAAATTGTCGAGAATATGATGTTCCAGTATATGCGGCACTTCTCATTTTCGACAATTGACTCTATTTCCCTAGGAGCGTTTAGCGGAGCGGTATTTGGGCTAATGCCGTAAGAGTGACAGAGATGTCCTAGATTCTCGGGGTGTGCATGACACGCTCTGCAGCTATCATCATGGATGTCTTGGCTCAAAATGTGACGACGGTATGCCTGAGTAGAAATGACACGGTCTTGACATGCCAAAATGGAACCCTCCGTGCCCGACTTCAATCCGGGTGATTTAAGGAAAGCAAACGTTAGCTCATACGACATCGACTGATCTTCCACATTTCTGTGGAAGATGCCGTGCATCCTCTTGTCGAGAAGCTGTTCGCCGAATTTTTCATCCTATGCTTTCTTAATCCGGGCCTTCAGGAGTGAGTATTCAAGATGGATAAGATTTTATGCATTTTGCTCACCCCTGATATTGAAGTCAAGGCCGAGTGTTTCAGCAGCCTCCTCCTCTGCTTTGTACAGAAACGCCTCTTTGCCCACTTCTTCGTGTTTCCTGACCATTTTAAGAAGAGGGTCTTGTCCATTTGCGACCATACGTGCTGTACTCAGAATAATCCTGTTGTGAAGACATTCAAGATTCAGTATTCCGCGACCACCTTGACGGCGTGAGATGTAAAGTCGTGGAACAGAAGACTTAAGGTGCATGCTTTTGTTCATGTGCATAACCTTTCGGGACCCGATATCGAGGGATCTGAGCTCGTCCTTCGTCCATGGAACTACTCCAAATGAATAGAGTACTACACTGACGGCAAGCATGTTCGTTGCAGATACTTTGTACCGCGCCGACAGTTCGGAAGACCATATCCGTCGGATGAGACGTTTGTATCTGCATTAGAGAGTAGCCTTTATAGATGTCACGTCCTCAATACGGCTATGTGGCACGCCCAGGTATGTATAGGTCTTTCCAGCACCAAGGTGTCGTATAGCGCTTATGTCGACGAGCTCAGGATCTTCGGGGATGCCATTAAGTTTTCCTTTCTTCAAATTACCCTTGGCACATTTCTCTAACGCGAACTCCATTCTAATCTCTTGAGTGTACTTTTTGAGAATGTCTGCAGCTAGGTGTAGTTTCTATTTATTTTCAGCATAGACCTTGAGATCATCCATGTGGAATACATGAGTGACTTTATGCTTTCGATCTCCAGGTTTGCCGCAGAGGTACCCTTCGGAATGGCGAAGTGCGAGAGATAGTGGCAATAATGTGAGGCAAAAGAGGAGAGGGCTCATGGTATCGCCCTGAAACAAACCTCTCTGAAACGTGACACTGTAAGTGATCACACGATGTTTTCCAGATGAGGTAGTAAATCTGGTTTCCCAAAGCGGCATTAATCTTTCTATGCACCTCACGATGTGTGGATGAACCTTTAAGCTTTCCAACAGACAGATGATAAGTCTATGGGAGGTTGAATCGAAAGCTTTCCGGTAATCAATCCAGGCCATCGATAGGAATCGCTGATGGGGTGCTGCGTCTTTACAAACACATCAATCGATGAGCAGGTTCTCCCGACATCCTGCTACGCCTTTCTTTGAGCCGCGTTTTTCATACATCTCTCGCCACACAGGTCCAATTGTCCCAACAATCCTATCATTTAGGATAGCTGTGAAGATCTTATACAGTGTGTTCAGACAAGTTATTGGCCTGTAATTCTTAGGGTCAGCTAAGTGGCCTGTCTTCGGCAGGAGCCGAATATATATATAGCAGGGATGGACGGGGTAGAGGACGAAGCATGGCTGTTTAGTACACAAGAGGTTAGGGGGACGCTGAAGGAGGTAGTGAAGAAAGTATGGAGTGAGAGGGATTCCCACGAGGGTGGAGAGAAGGATTAATAGTGCCACTGTATAAGAAAGGAGGTAGGGATAGACGCAGGCAAGCTTTAGGACGGGTAGGAGTACTATCGACAATATCTTCGTTCTGCAGCACGTGGTGGATAGAGAATTAGCGAAGAAGGGGTCGAGAGTGTACGAGTCTTTGTGGATCTCAAAGGCGCGTTTCCGTCGGTGGATAGGAGGAGGTTGTGGGTGGTGATGGAGGATAGGGGCGTTGAGAGAGGCCTGATCGAGAGGGTAAGGGAGATATATGAAGAGACCAAAGATAAGGTGAGAGGCGGGCAGGGGATTTCGGAGGGATTCTGGATGGATAGGGGGTTAAGGCAAGGGTGTCCACTTTGCCCAACGCTTTTTGCGATTTTAATTGCGGATATGGAAAGTAAGCTGGAGGCGGGAGTGGTAGGAGGAGTCAGGATAGGAAGGGTTAGAATTTGGTCACTAGCGTATGCAGACGACATAGTGTTGTTGGAAAGAAGCGAGGAGGCCTTTAAGGAGATGATGAAGAGGTTGAGAAGATACCTGGATAAGAACAGGTTAGAACTGAATGCGGAAAAGTTCAAGGTTATGGTGTTCAGAAAAGGAGGTGGAAGGGATAAGAAAGGGGAGTGGAAGGGAAAGGCGATGCAGGAGGTGGAAGAGTTTGTGTACCTGGGCTTCTTGTTTCAGAGGAATGAAGAAGTGGATGGTCACATAAAAGAGAGAGTGAGGAGTGCAAATGTGGTGATGAGGCAGGTGTGGTGGTTGGGAAAGAATTTATTTGCAGATGATTTTGGAAGGAGAATGGAATTGTTTGACTCACTAGTGATGAGTGTGCTATTGTATGGAGTAGAGGTGTGGGGTTGGAAGGAAAGTGAAGAGGTAAATAGGACACAGGAGAGGTATGCAAAGTGGACCCTGGGGCTGGCAAGGAACACGTCCAATTATATTGTCAGGAGCGTGACGAAGAGAACGAGTGTAGGGTTTCTGGCGGGGAGTCAGGCGTGTAAATATGATGAAAAATTTTTGGAAGAGGGGGGAAGTACGCTGGTTATGGAGTGTTGGTGGGAGGAGGACAGGAGAGGCGGTGGGAAGATGGAGATTGAAAGGGAAATGTATTTTAGAATGAATGGACTGCAAATGGATGAAGTGAGAAGGATGCACGAGGAAGGTAGGATGGTATATGAGTTGGTTAAGAAAAACGTCATGGAGAGAGAAGACAGCAGGGGCAGAGAGAATAAGAGAGTCATGGTTTAACGGGAAATATGTGTGGATTATGCCAAGAGCGAAAGCGCAATATTTGTGTGAGAAAGGAGAGAAAGGAAGTCAGGAGCTTATAGCGAGGATGAGATGTGGTTGTATGGAGTGTTTGAATAGGTTCTGACTCTCTGAGAAAAGAGGATGTGTGAAATCTGTGGGAAGGGGGATGCAAGAGTAGAGCACTGGTTGGAGGAGTGCGTAGAGGAAGGAGGAAGAGGAATGAAGAAGGAAAGATTGTAAATAGAAGAGGAAGTAGATATAAGTAAACTGTAAATATTTTAAATAGTAGATAAGTATTAGGTATTAGCCGCGGAGGCAGAGTTTTGCAATGCGAGGCAATTCGAGAAAGTAGGGACATGCATGCGAGGCGAGGCGAAGCGAGGAAGGCAAGGCGATGCGAAGCGAGGAAGGCATACTGATATTTGGAAGATACGTTGAAGAACATGATAATAGGTTACGTCACGTGCTTGACAGGGCAAAAGAAAAAGGTATAAAATTGTATAAAGAAAAGTGCGAAATTGGCCTGAAAAAAGTCAAATTCCTAGGTCACATATTCGGTAGCGAAGGTATCGAAGTAGATCCTGATAGGGTAGAAGCAATTGAAAGAATACCGGAACCAAAGAATGTCAAAGAGCTAGGTAGATTCCTTGGAGTTATCACTTACGTGTGTAAATATATTCTGAACTTATCTGAACTTACAGTAAATCTCAGAGTACTACCTCACTGTAGAATGGATTTTCAGAAATTGAAAGGAGTATTGATGAGGGCTCCGGTTTCACATTATTTTCATGTAGATAAACTAGTATTTTTATCAGTAGACAGTTCAAAAGACGGGTTAGTAGCTGTAATTCTGCAAGACGAGGCACCTGTTGTTTATGCATTGTTGTTTGGGTGTGAAAGGTTTAGACAATATATTTATGGACAGAAAGTAGTTGTAGAAACAGATCAAGGCAATTTTTAGAAAACCTTTAAATAAGTGCCCTTTCAGATTACAAAGGCTAAGAGTGAGGTTGCAAGACTATGACATTGACGTCAGATACAAACCGGAGTAAGGTATACAAGATCCCGAAGTCACTAGAGTTGAAAGAAGATACTGACAATATCATCCGCTTCAAGGAGTTTTGCGACAACCTCATAAAATCTGAGGAGGAATGTCCATAAATCACTGCCGAGGAGGTGAAAAAAGCACTTAGAGGCACGAAGAACTTTTCCGCTGCTGGACCAGATTGTATCAAGAACTTCTGGTGGAAAAAGTTTACTTTTACACACCAACATTTGGTGCGCATATTCACCTAATATTTAAAATCGGAGACGCCCATTCCGCAGTGGCTGGTGTTAGGACGCACTATACTACTGCCGAAAAAAGGGAACTTGCCCAACCCAGAGAATCACAGGCCAATAACTTGTTTGAACACACTGTATAAGATCTTTACAGCTATCCTAAACAACAGGATTGTTCAACGAATTGAGTCTGTATGGCG
>CAKNYM010048073.1:46642-120800 GCA_932195095.1 Andricus curvator | reverse complement strand
GAAAGGTCTATTCAATGTCATATTCAATTTCCGTAAATTTCGATAAAAAATTGTAAAGGAAAAAATGAATGTGGGATTAAGAAAGTGATCGGAATGTATTTCTCAGCATATGAGAATCTTGGGGTTATTCTTAGGGAGGAGGCTAATTAATTTAAATCCAGATTTTTGAACAGATCTTGAGAAAGGTCAATTCAATGTCATATTCAATTCCCGTAAATTTCGTTAAAAAATTCTAAAGGAAAAAATGAATGCGGGATTAAGAAAGTGATCGAAATGTATTTCTCAGCATATGAGAATCTTGAGGATATTTTTAGGGGGGAGGCTAATTAATTTAAAACCAGACTTTTGCACAGACCTTTAGAAAGGTCTATTGAATGTCATATTCAATTTCCGTACATTTCGTGAAAAAATTGTATAGCAAAACATGAATGTGAGATTAAGAAAGTGATCGAAATGTATTTCTCAGCATATGAGAATCTTGGGGTTATTTTTAGGGGGGTGGCTAATTAATTTAAATCCAGATTTTTACACCGATTCTGAGAAAGGACAATTCCATCTCATATTCAATTTCAGTAAATTTCAGTTGATAACCGTAAAGGAGAAAATCGATGTAGTATTGAAAAAGTGATCGGAATTTATTTCTCAGCATTTGTGACTCTTGGGAGTATTTTTAGGGGGGAGGCTAATTATTCTAAATCCAGACTTTTGCACAGACCTCGAGAAAGGTCTATTGAATTTCATATTCAATTTCAATAAATTTCAGTTAAAAATTGTAAAGAGAAAAATCCATGTAGTATTAAAAAAGTGATCGAAATGTATTTCTCAATATTTGTGAGTCTAGAGAGTATTTTTAGGAGTGAGGATAATTAATTTATATCCAGATTTTAGCACAGATCTTAAGAAAGGTCTATTCAATGTCATAGTTAATTTCAGTAAATTTCATTAAAAAATTGTGAAGGGAAAAAAGAAAGTGGGATTCACAAAGTGATCGAAATGTATTCCTCAGCATTTCAGACACTTTGGGGTATTTTTAGGAGGAGGCTTATTAATTTAAATCAAGATTTTTGCACCGATTCTGGGTAAGGTCTATTTCATCTCATATTTAATTTCAGCAAATTTCAGTTGTTAATCGTAAAGGAGAAAATCGATGTAGTTTTAGGAAAGTGATCGAAATGTATTCTTCGTCATTTGATACTCTTGGGAGTATTTTTAGGGGGGAGGATAATTAATTTAAATCCAGGCTTTTGAACAGATCTTGAGAAAGGTCTATTCAATCTCATATTCATTTCCCGTCAATTTCGTTAAAAAATTGTAAAGGAAAAAAAGAATGTGGGATTAACAAAGTGATCGAAATGTATTTCTCAGCATTTCAGACTCTTTGGGGTATTTTTAGGGGGGTGGGGGGGAGGCTAATTAATTTCAATCAAGATTTATGCACCGATTCTGGGAAAGGTCTATTTCAACTTATATTTAATTTCATCATATTTCAGTTGTTAATCGTAAAGGATAAATTCGATGTAGTATTAAGAAAGTGATCGAAATTTATTTTTCAGTATTTGTGACTCTAGAGGATATTTTTAGGAGGGAGGATAATTAATTTAAATCCAGAGTTTCGAACAAATCTCAGGAAAGGTCTATTCAATGTCTTATTCAATTTCCGTAAATTTAATTGAAAAATTGTAAAGGCAAAAATGAATGTGGGATGAAGAAAGTGATCGAAATGTATTTCTCAGCATTTGAGAATCTTGGTGGTATTTTTAAGGGGAGGCTAATTAATTTAAATCCAGATTTTTGCACAGATCTTGAGAAAGGTCTATTGAATTTTATATTGAATTTCAGTTACTTTCAGTTAAAAATTGTAAAGAGAAGAATCCATATAGTATTAAAAAAGTGATCGAAATGTATTACTCAGTATTTGTGACTCTAGAGAGTAATTTTAGGGGGGAGGATGATTAATTTATATCCAAATTTTTGCAGAGATCTTGGGAAAGGTCTATTCAATGTCATATTCAATTTCAGTAAATTTTCTTAACAAATTGTAAAGGAAAGAATGAATGTAGAATGAAGAAATTGATTTTTGCACAGATCTTGGGAAAGATCAATTCAATCTCATATTCAATTTCAGTAAATTTGAGTTGATAATCGTAAAAAGGGAAAATTGATTTAGTATTAAAAAAGTGATCGGAATTTATTTCTCAGCATTTGTGAGTGACTCTTGGGAGTATTTGGGGGGGGAGGCTAATTATTCTAAATCCCGATTCTTGCACAGATCTCGAGAAGAGTCTATTGAATTTCATATTCAATTTCAGTAAATTTCAGTAAAAAATTGTAAAGAGAAAAATCCATGTAGTATTCAAAAAGTGATCGAAATGTATTTCTCAGTATTTGTGACTCTAGAGAGTAATTTTAGGGAGGAGGTTGATTAATTTAAATCCAGATTTTAGCACAGATCTTGAGAAAGGTCTATTCAATGTCATATTTAATTTCAGTAAATTTCATTAAAAAATTGTGAAGGAAAAAAAGAAAGTGGGATTAACAAAGTGATCGAAATGTATTTCTCAGCATTTCAGACTCTTTGGGGTATTTTTAGGGGGGAGGCTAATTATTCTAAATCCAGATTTCTGAACAGATCTTGAGAAAGTTCTATTCAATGTCATATTGAAGTTCACTATATTTCATTAAAAAATTGTAAAGGAAAAAATAAATGCGGGATTAAGAAAGTGATCCAAATGTATTTCTCAGCATATGAGATTCTTGGGGGTATTTTTAGGGGGGAGGCTAATTAATGACACCGTCCTGGCATGCGAAAATAAAACCCTCTGTACCTGAATCAAGCCCTGATGATTTGAGGAAAGCAAAAGTTTGCTCCTTCGACAAGGACGGTTTTTCTACATTTCTGTGAAAGTTTCCGTGCATTTTCTTGTCGAGTAGCTCTTGGTGAAAATTTTCAACCTCTGCTTTCTTCACTTTGGTTTTTAGAAGTGAAGCATCTAGATGAAGTAATGCACTCTCATCACTTCTGATGTTAAAATTCAGGCCAAGGGTCTCGGCCGCTTGCTCCGCGGCTTATATATATATATATATATAGTGGTCCGCGTGTATCTAGCCTATAGCAAAGAAAACAGAGTGATTGTCACAACCATAGTAATCATTTACAAAAGAATGCGAAGTATTTGCACGAACTATAATATGTTAATGGTTTTCACAACTATAATGTTCTCAAGATTATTGACTTCTATTGATTGTTGTGTGGCAACTTCTAACTTTTTTGTTACAATTTTCAAAAAATTTGCAGTAAATATAAATTTGGCTCTACAAATCATCAATGTAGTTGCACCAACCATACTTTTTTATTTTATACGTGTGCCCTACTTAATACTCGAAGGCTATTACTTTTGACTCTTATAACAGCTTAAATTACACATCATATCATGCATAAATCAAGAAATAATGAAAAAAAAAGATATCTGTACACGAAGAAATTCAGATTTCCAACGGTTCTTATGATTTCCAGCATTGCAAAATATTCTTGCATTAAACTAATATACAAGGCTGTTTCTTCTACTTCAGCTACAGTTTAAAAATTATTCGGTGAGAATGCCGATTTTGAAAGATTTAAATAATTTCCAATAATGCAAAATATCAAACATATCTGTTTTTATACGAGCGGCTGAAAGCAAAAGGGGCTGTTCATAAATGACGTCACCACAAATGTCGAGTTTTTTGACCCGCCTCCCCCCTTGTCACATATCGTCACATTTATTCTACCCCCCCCCCCTAACGTGACTCCACAAATCGTAATCAGCCCCCCCCCCCCTTTTTGTGGTTATTCATCACTTGAGATCTGTAAGGTTATAAAATATGACATATTTTATCATGGAACATTTTATTTATACAAGTCCGCGTTACAGACAGAAATGACACACGGAGAAAAATGGAAGTGAAGAATTGGGTCTTTAGTTTTGGTAGTCGAAGTATTCATTACTGAACTGGCGTTGTAAAAAAATTCGAGGTTGAAATTAGGTTATTGATTCAAGTGCAATCGCGGTATTAACTCCCTTAGTCAACTAAAGAGATCACAACTTGTCGACGGTCTGACTCCGCTAGCACACTGTATGGAGTCCAGTCCAGAATAGGAATCGTTCCTATACTCGCAACAGTAAAGAATGATCGGCCAAAAACAATTCACAAGGACACAGAGCGGCAGCTATTGACGGGTGGGTAGATATAGTCAATTTTCGTTTTATAAACTTCCATTTATTCATATATGATACTACATATATTCAATAAGTTTTAAACACTAAATTATGAACATTTATTTGCTCAAACAGAAAAAGTCGAGTTAGATGAAAAAACGTAGTTGCCGAGAATTGAACTCGGGTTTCCAAGACAGCAATCAGCTTCTCTCTGCAATTTGGTATTCTGGATGCTAAAGTAAGAGGCACTAAACGTCCTTATGTTATCATGCAAGCAAGCTTCGGTTCGGCGCTGTCCGAACGTTATTGAGTGCGGGGCATCCAGGAATGGTTACTGTACTGCTGCAAACTCAGCCGAGTTCCCAACAGAACACTATAAACTATACTTCGATTAAGACTTCGTCCTTCCGACGACTGAGACGCGATATATAGAGTTCCATTATTGATTCTAGAAAGTATAGTAATTTATGCTTTCTATAGTTTTTCATTCGTGCAAAGGTTAAAGCCTTTAAATTGTAGGTGGTAACGTACGAAGTGTATACAATAATTTTAGAGTATTAAAATATAAGGTTCTATGCAGGAGAGATACAAATTTTTAATCATTAGTGTGTAGTTTCACAATCCTTTCGGTGTCTTCTGCATCTATTCCCGAAATTTGGTAATCATTAAACAATTTGTGTCCTGAATATTGAACTCTTCAATCTCATTTTTCTCCGTGCAGATTCCTCGCGAAATTCTAAGATATATGTTTTCCTTTGCCATTTTTCAAAGAAATCAATATTCAAAAAGTTATTCGCGATTCAAGATGATTGATGAGAGCCAACACGGCGCTTGGCGCGCGCATTAACGTTGTCCTTAGCAGCGTTAGCTTGACTCACGGCACTAAGCGATGCGTAAGCCGCGCGCCAAGCGCCGTGATTGGCTCCCTTCAATCGCAAATAACTTTTCTAATCTTGATTTTTTTTTAACGGCAAAGGAAAAAATATCTTAGAATTTCGCGAGGAATCTGTCATTTCTTTTTGTAACGCGGACTTTGCGACACCCTGTATATTCAACTTTACTTGCTCTGAGATCACGCATTATTTAAATAATACTATTATCTTCGCACCACAACTGTTTTATATTTGATCATATTCTATAGAATAATTTGGTCATATTTAAAATAATGGTGAAAGTATAGATTATAATCGTTTTCAGTTTTCGTCTATCCATGTATCTTCAATCCAATTTGGAATGGATTGTATGAATGGCATATCACATTTTGTATTCTCAGACTTATATTCTACATCAGTGTAGTGAATATATTGAATTCAGTCCCATGCATCGCCCTCACTTTTCTGTTCTCTTACGATCCGGAGGGGAAATGTCTGTGAAACTAATCCAACAGATGGCGTCCCGATCAGGTGGTCTGGCTTTTGCATTTAATTGCATTAAGAAAAAGCAAAAATAATTACAAACTTAATGCTTTTTACAAATAAACGGAAAAAGATATGTGAAAAAATTAGAGTAACGATGACTATTAATTCTAAGAAAGAAAAATTAGGAAAATATGTAGTTTAATATGCATAAAAATTAACTTTGAGATGCATTTTGAAAGCAGTTCGTATTTTATATTTCTATGATTTATTTTGCTAATATTATTGATATTACTATTTGTTAGAGTTAAAAAAATTATTTGTTGTTAAAATTATTAATGTAGCTAAGTTTCTTACGTTGTTAAAAAATTGTTTAAATCTTAAATTATTTTTGAAATTTTTTCAGAACTTCTAAATATATTTTAAAATGATTCGAATTTTTCCTAAAATTTTTATAAAATTCTCCTAGATTAAGAACATTTCCTTAAAATCTTCCGGATTCTACTTTGACAATTTTGGAAATGTTTATAAATTTTTCAAAAATTTTCTCTTAAAATAATTTTTCAAATTGAAAAATCATTTTCAATTTTCCTAGGATTCTTAAGAAAATGTTTTTATTCTTTTGAAGCCTTTCAAAAATTTTAAAAAGCTTCCACTTTTTTTGTTCGAAATCTGCAAAAATCTAGGTTTTGTTTTATATTAGGCCGTCGCTATTTGCACCGAAATTTCGGTACGAGTAGTCGGATTTTGTCGGTACAAAACACCAATTCAGTTTCAAATTGTTTACTTTTGAATATTTGGTTTTAAATTGGTCGCCTTAAATGAACAGTCACATTGAATGGGTTAAAAATGATATACTTTAGACTGAAGCAATATTTTCAATTTATTAAAAGCATTTAATTATGAAGTTATTTTTAATTTGAAAATAGTTCATAAAGTTTCAATCGGAAGTTTACATTTTTTAACGACTGTGGCTTTGAAATTGAAACAGTTTAATTTTTAACGTTGAAATCGGGAAATCCTGAAATTTTTAACGGATTTAGAATCGCCTTGTTAAATCAATTATTGTTCACTTTTCAATACCTAAAGTATAATTCAATCAAACAAAAATTATTAATTTATATTTATAGTTTATCAAATAAAAATGTTTTTTTTTTAAATGAAAAATTGGATTTTGAAATTCTTTAAATTAAAAATGTACGCTGAAAAATAAAAACCTGAAATGAAACAATTTTTTATCAAAAGATTTTTGAATCACGCATTGTAAACTGAATGATAACATAAATTGAAAAAGATATCAATTCAACTAATTATTTAGACTTTTCTTCTCAAAATTTGTAAAATTCACTGTCAAAAAATAAAATTCACTGTCATTTCCTGGTCTCAAAAAATTCCCGGTCATTTCCGAGTTTCCCGGTCCAACGGCTACCCTGTAATTAGTGCGGTAAGCAAGGGTCGTAAGTGTTTTGCAAATTTCTTTATATAAATTTTATATAATTATAATTAAATTAAAATACAATTTTATATAAATTTTTTACAAGTCAGGTTATGAGAGCAACGCACGGAACTTAACTACATTATTAATTTTGACAACAAATAATTATTGTTAACTCTAAAAAATAATAAAATCAATAATATTCACAAAATAAATCATAGAAATATAAAATTCGAACTGCTTTCAAAATGCACCTCAAAAATAAATATTATTTATATTAAACTACATATTTTCATGATTTTTTCTTTTTTAGAATTATTAGTCATAGTTACTCTTATTTTTTCAAATATCTTTTTCTGTTTATTTGTAAACAGCATTAAGTTTGTAATGATTTTTGCTTTTTCTTAATGCAATTCAATGCAAAATCCAGACCACCCGATCGAGGCGCAATCTGTTGGATTAGTTTTACCGACATTTCCCCTGCGGATCGTAAGAGAACAGAAAAGTGGAGGCGATGCATGTGATATGCCAGTCATACAATCTATTCCAAATTGGATTAAAGATGCCTGGATAGACGAAAACTGAAAACGATTATAATCTATACTTTCACCATTATTTTAAATATGACCATATTATTCTATAGAATATGATCAAATATAAAACAGTTGTGATACGAAGATAATAGTATTATTTAAATAATACGTCATCTCAGAGCAAGTAAAGTTGAATATACAGGGTGTCGCAAAGTCCGCGTTTCAAAAAGGAAATCACAGATTCCTCGCGTAATTCTAAGATATTTTTCTTTTGCCATTTAAAAGAAAAATCAATATTAAAAAAGTTATTCGCGATTGAAGAGAGCCAACCACGGCGCTTGGCGCGCGGCTTACGCGTCGCTTAGTGCCGTGAGCCAAGCTAACGTCGCTAAGGACAAAGTTACGGCGCGCGCCAAGCGCCGCACAGTGGTCCGGATCGTCGAAAAGGTGGTCAAAAGTCAAAAAATGAGTTTTATTTTTTTTATGAAATATCGATGCCAATCCATTAACGAGTATCTGAAGCACATGAGAGTACAAAAATAATAAAAAAATATTATTATTTTAAGCAATTTTTCAGGTTTCAAAGTTCAACAAATTGGAGAAATCGCTCCCAACGCCTAATGTATACCCATATATACCTCAACTTTAGGAGATGCTGTATCAACACCAGTAAAAAATATTTAAAAACTGGTTATATAGAATTGTAGTGTATTATCTCCTTTGAGTGATTCACGTGTTAAACATTTAATATTTATCAACATTATTAATTTTTTTTATTAATGTTTTTCGGGTAAAAATATTTCTCATTCAATCAGCTTTCGATTGAAAAAACATTAAGTTGCTGGGCTTTGCCGCGAAATGTGGAAACGCTAAGTTGTTGTGAAAGAATTAATAAATTGATTTCCATACAGGATTTTTGCGGCAATTTGCGACTTGTCAAATGGGACGCTAATTACGAAGGCCATACGGGCAGGAATTTGCGCGAGCTTAGGCGCGTGTTTGCCTATTATAACAATTTTATGACATAGTAATTTTAATTTACACAGTTTTCAGTGTTTTCCTATTTAGATATTCAATATTCTATTTAGTTAATGTTTTTTTTTTGTAAATTAATTTATTTTAAACAATTATCAAATATAATTTAAAAAATATAAAGGAAAATGTTCTCACATGGTAACTTTAAAATGATTCAACAATGGTACTACAACCACGGACTACGTTTTCTTAATAGAAGTGAAAAATATAGGTGTTGGAGGTAATTCCTATAATGGACCTGTTACCAGGGTATTGTGACAGGTGCCTAAGAGATCTTGAACCGGATAGTGCTAGTGACAGTGAGGCCCGAGTGCCCCACGACTGTAAAGAAAGTTACATCAGGTAGGTAAAGCCGTCAATGCAATTGTTCTTCTTCTAATGAAGTGTCCTTTTTATGTTTGTTAAACCTTGTATCGAACAATTCGGAAATGTTAAAGGTTCCTAATTCAAAATTGCCATATACCTTTTCTTACGTTTTTGCAAGTTCGCAATATGATTTTTACATTTTTATGTGATAGTGAACATTTAATCATCAATATCTCCAAATATATTGATCCTGTGAAAAAGGAAAGATTGGTTTCAGAATGAGCGTTTCAAAATACAGAAAGAAATATCATAAAAATCAAATGAACACGAATTTTGTAATATTTTGTAACATAGTGTAAATGATTTGTATATATGTACAACCGACAAAAATGCGTACAATTTAAAAATTTAAATATCTATCCAATGTTCAAAGAGTGTATTTAAATAAATGTTTGTGTATGGTTTATTTGTTTAAATAATTATTATTTCATCAGTACTGACTCACCTTTCACTCGATACAACTGAATAAGAGGTTCGAAATCAGGAATTCGAAAAACTATTATAAAACAAATTTCATGCTCTTATAGGATTTTTTTCAATTTGACGAACGTATTAGATTTGCCATTCTGAATTTTGATATTTTTATGACATATTTAAAACCAGCAACCTACGCAATGTTTCTTAAATGGACTTCATAAAATTGTAGTCATATTCAGAATGTGTTAGCTGCCATATTGGGTCCGCCATTTTTAATTTTGCAATTTTGAAAACAGATTTGGAATTAGGGACCCAAAAAGTATTTACAAAATAAATTTCATGTCAGTCGGATAATATTTCGACTTTTGACCACCTTTTCGGCGATCCGGACCACTGTGCGCCGTGGTTGGCTGTCATCAATCATCTTCAATCGCGAATAACTTTTTGAATATTGATTTCTTTGAAAAATGGCGAAGGAAAAAATATCTTAGAATTTCGCGAGGGATCTGTCATTTCGCTCCGTAACGCGGACTTTGCGACACCCTGTATAAATCAAATGTTCCATAATAAAATATGTCATATTTTATAACGTTACATATCTCAAGTGATGAACAACCACAAAAAGGGGGGGGGGAGTCGTGATAACGATTTGTTAGGTGGGGGGGTCGACTAAATGTAACGATATGAACAGAAGGAGGGGGGGAGGCGGGTGAAAAAACTGGACATTTGTGTTGACGTCATTATTTATGAACAGCCCCTTTTGCTTTCAGCCGCTCATATAAAAACAGATATGTTTGATATTTTTCAATATTGGAAATTATTGAAATCGTTAAAAATCGGCAATCTCACCGAATAATTTCTAAACTGTAGCTGAAGTAAAGAAAATAGCCTTGTATCTTAGTTTAATGCAAGAATATTTTGCAATATTGGAAATCATGAAAGCCGTTGGAAATCTGAATTTCTTCGTGTACGAATATCTTTTTTTCATCATTTCTTGATTTATGCATAATATGATGTGCAATTTAACTTGTTGTAAGAGTCAAAACTAATAGTCTTCGAGTATCAAGTAGGGCACACGTATAAAATGATATGGTTCCCGCAACCATATTAATAGAATCACTTGCGCCTGCTATATGTATGGTTGGTGCAACTACATTGATGAACTGCAAATTTTTGGAAAATTGTAACAAAAAAGTCAGAAGTTGCCACATTACAGTCAATAGAAGACAATAATCTTGAGAACATTATAGTTGTGAAAACCATTAACATATTTCGTGCAAATACTTCGCATTCTTTTGCAAATGATTACTATCCCACATAGCACACTTCTCGAAAAAACCAGGTCTGTCCCAGGTTTTTTTGGGAAACGCATAGGTCTAAACCTGGGACAGACCTGCACTGTTAAAAATTTCTGCTAAAGCATCCAATAAATATATTGGAAGTTTATTTCCGAAACGTAAGGTAACGCTACACTACAAAATGTTGTAGTTTCCAAATGCTGGTATTGTTATGGTACCTCACATGTATTGGAATTTTACAATACATGTCCAGTAGCCAGTAACACTTCTGTATCATATTGGTGGCCGGATATCTCGACACCTGTTGAACCGAAAAATTAAAAAAAAATGTAAATCGTTTCACAGGACATTCATGGAATTCACGGAATTAATTGAATTCTCGCAATTCATGGAATTCAAGGAATTCACGGAATTCATGGAATTCAAGGAATTCACGGAATTCATGGAATGCAAGAAATTCATTGAATTCACGGAATTCGTGGAATTCACAAAATTCATGGAATTTACGGAATTCATGAAATTTAAGGAATTCACGGAATTCACGGAATTGAAGGATTTCACGGAATTCAAGGAATTCAAAGATTTCACGGAATTAAAGGAAATCACGGAATTGGCGGAATTAATAGAATTGATGGAATTCACGGAATTTACGAAATTCACGAAATCTAAGGAATTCACGAAATTCAAGGAATGCATGGAATTCGTGGAATTCATGGAATTCACGGAATTCATGGAATTCATGGAATTCGCGGAATTCATGGAATTCACGACATTCACGGAATTCATGGAATTCACAGAATTCGCGGAATTCATGAAATTGAAATAATTCGTGGAATTCACGGAATTCGTGGAATTCACAGAATTCATGGAATTCACGGAATTCATGAAAATCATGGAATACGCGGAATTCATGGACTTCAGGAAATTCATGTAATTCAAGGCAATCGTGGAACTCAAGGAATTCACGGAATTCACGGAATTCAAAGATTTCACGGAATTAAAGGAAATCACGGAATTGGCGGAATTAATAGAATTCATGGAATTCAAGGAATTGATGGAATTCAAAGAATTCACGGAATTCAAGGAATACATGGAATTTACGAAATTCACGAAATCTAAGAATTCACGAAATTCAAGGAATGCATGGAATTCGTGGAATTCACGGAATTCGTTAAATTCATGGAATTCGCGGAATTCATGGAATTCATTAAATTCATGGAATTCGCGGAATTCATGGAATTCATGGAATTCACGGAATTCATGAAATTCGTGGAATTCGCGGAATTCATGGAATTCACGAAATTCATGGAATTCATGGAATTAATGAAATTCATGGAATTCAAGGAATTCGAAGATTTCACGAAATTAAAGGAAATCACGGAATTAGCAGAATTAATAGAATTGACGGAATTCAAGGAATGGATGGAATTCAAGGAATTCACGGAATTTACGAAATTCACGAAATCTAAGGAATTCCAGAAATTCAAGGAATGCATGGAATTCGTGGAATTCATAAAATTCATGAAATTCATGGAATTCATGGAATTCACGGAATTCATGGAATTCATGGAATTCACGGAATTCGCAGAATTCATGAAATTAAAACAATTCGTGGAATTCACAGAATTAGTGGAATTCACGGAATTCATGATATACGCGGAATTCGTGGAATTCATGGAATTCATGGCATTCACGGAATTCATGGCATTCACGGAATTCATGGAATTCACGGAATTCACAGAATTCACGGAATTTAATGAATTCGCGGAATTCATGAAATTCAAACAATTCGTGGAATTCATGGAATTTATTGAATGCACAGAATTCAAGGAATTTATAAAATTTAATGAATTCAAGGAATTTATGAAAATTAATTAATTCAAGGAATTTATGAAATTGAATGAATTCATGGAATTCAAGGCTTTCGCGGAATTCAATAAATTCACGGAATCCAAGGAATTCACGAAATTCAAGGAATGCATGGAATTCATGGAATTCACGGAATTCATGGAATTCACAGAATTCGCGGAATTTATGAAATTGAAACAATTCGTGGAATTTACGGAATTCGTGGAATTCACAGAATTCATGGAATTTACGGAATTCATGGAATACGCGGAATTCATGGAATTCACGAAAATCATGGAATTCATGAAATTCATGGAATTCAAGGAATGCGTTGAATTCACGGAATTCACGGAATTCAAATATTTTACGGAATTAACGGAAATCGCGGAATTGGCGGAATTAATAGAATTGATGGAATTCAAGGAATTGATGGAATTCGAGGAATTCACGGAATTCACAGAATTCGCGGAATTCACGAAATTTAAACAATTCGTGGAATTCACAGGACATTCATGAAATTCACGGAATTAATTGAATTCTCGAAATTCATGGAATTCAAGGAATTCATGGAATTCAAGGAATTCACGGAATTTACGGAATTCATGGAATGCAAGAAATTCATTGAATTCACGGAATTCATGGAATTCACGAAATTTATGGAATTTACGGAATTCACGGAATTCATGAAATTTAAGGAATTCACGGAATTCAAGGATTTCACGGAATTCAAAGATTTTACGGAATTAAAGGAAATCGCGGAATTGGCGGAATTAATAAAATTGATGGAATTCGCGGAATTTACGAAATTCACGAAATCTAAGGAATTCACGAAATTCAAGGAATGCATGGAATTCGTGGAATTCATGGAATTCATGAAATTCATGGAATTCGCGGAATTCATGGAATTCACGACATTCACGGAATTCATGGAATTCACAGAATTCGCGGAATTCATGAAAGTGAAACAATTCGTGGAATTCACGGAATTCGTGGAATTCACAGAATTCATGGAATTCACGGAATTCATGGAATTCATGAAAATCATAGAATACGCGGAATTCATGGACTTCAGGAAATTCATGTAATTCAAGGAATTCGTGGAACTCGAGGAATTCACGGAATTCAAAGATTTCACGGAATTAAAGGAAATCACGGAATTGGCGGAATTAATAGAATTCATGGAATTCAAGGAATTGATCGAAATCAAGGAATTTATGGAATTAACGAAATTCACGAAATCTAAGAATTCACGAAATTCAAGGAATGCATGAAATTCGTGGAATTCACGGAATTAATTAAATTCATGGAATTCGCGGAATTCATGGAATTCACGGAATTCATGGAATTCATGGAATTCACGGAATTCATGAAATTCATGGAATTCGCGGAATTCATGGAATTCACGAAATTCATGGAATTCATGGAATTAATTAAATTCATGGAATTCAAGGAATTCGAAGATTTCACGGAATTGAAGGAAATCACGGAATTAGCAGAATTAATAGAATTGACGGAATTCAAGGAATGGATGGAATTCATGGCATTCACAGAATTCGCGGAATTTATGAAATTGAAACAATTCGTGGAATTTACGGAATTCGTGGAATTCACAGAATTCATGGAATTTACGGAATTCATGGAATACGCTGAATTCATGGAATTCACGAAATTCATAAAATTCATGAAATTCATGGAATTCAAGGAATTCAAGGAATACGTTGAATTCACGGAATTCACGGAATTCAAAGATTTCACGGAATTAACGGAAATCACGGAATTGGCGGAATTAATAGAATTGATGGAATTCAAGGAATTGATGGAATTCACGGAATTCACAGAATTCGCGGAATTCATGAAATTTAAACAATTCGTGGAATTCACGGAATTCGTGGAATTCACAGAGTTCATGGAATTCGCGGAATTCATGAAATTCACGGAATTCACGGAATCCAAACAATTCGTGGAACTCGTGGAATTCGTCGCTTGCGTCTCTATAATCGGAGAACAACGACAAGATCCTCTCGCAGAGTTAGTTTGTCGCTTGTATCTCTATAATCGGAGGACAACGGCAAGATCCTCTCCCAGAGTGGGTTTGGGTAATAGTGAAGGAATTCACAATCAAAATTAACCCGTAGAGCGATACACGGTCCTATATCAGCTACCGAATCCACTCTTGAGTTCTTTTCGCGGACGTATAAAACAGCGGACTTTACCCGGATTAGACTCATACGACGATCGAAACCGAAGGGACTTAGTTCACAACTTGATGATTCGTTACTTAGTTCTCGAAGACTTGAAGTACGCAATTCGTGTATCGAAGTTGTCAGTGTGACTGCTGGGAACGTAAGACTAAAAGAACGTGACTTTTAGATCGAACTTGTCGGTGTGACTGCTAGGAACGTAAGACAATTTACAGGGATGGATCTGGGGTTTATATAGTTCCGCGGCCCCATGCTAAAGATAGGATTTACAATTTCTGACATGTCACGCTCTTGTAACTTTCTGACATGAGACGTTCTTTTAACTTTCTGACATGACACGTTCGTTTACTGGTATCGGGTAACCGATGATATTGATATCTCGCGGTGAGTGCCTCAGATGACTAATGCATCCGCTTCGCTAAAAATCTCGATGCGCATTTCATCTCTTGTCCTCTTATGCACAGTTAGTCTGTATACTATTTATCCTTATTTCTATGTATGTAGTCAGACACTTTTGGGTACTTCATTGTCTGACTATATACAGGTTCTTCCACTGAGTGGGCCATACACTTATGAAATTACGATACATATATTTGTATTGCTAAAGTTATTATTTGATTCACACACACGAGTGTATTTAGACTCCATGTTTTTGGATTTGACTTTGTTATTATTGTTGGTTTAACTATTGGGAGTACAAATAAATTCGTATGGTAATAGAAATGAATTATGATTATCTTATAGCGGTCAAGTCTTCAATTGCAATCTCAGTAATCGAGCGTGGTTAATTTATTGAAATTCTGTGTATCTTATGATTTCTATCTTACCGACTGTAGCATAGTGACCATAGTTAGATCTAAACTCAAAGAGAATCGATAATGCTCTGGCTTGTAATTGAAGGTGTTAGACTGAAATATGTCGGGTAAAGTAGGCTGCGCCTAGCTAGGCGTTACATCAATATTTTTAAATTTCGGGATGTAACAGTCCTCCCTTCTTAAATTAATCATTGTCCTCGATGATGAGTTTACATAACTTTTTAGTTTTCTTTAATACATTTCTGATTTCGCGTTTATCGAATTTTTGTTAAATAACATTCTTCTTATAGGTGTCTGATATGAATTTTTTGAAATTTTATAATCGTTTTCTAGTGTGAGTTTTCTGTGTGTTATGTTCTGGATGTAGGTGAGTACTGCGTTTATGTTTGGTACGTGACTTGGTGAGTACAATTTTCCTTTTATGATTTTCTTCGTGGTCTGTTGTGATTCAATGTTTTGACTACATTTTGTTTTGCAGAAAAATTTCTCTAGTGTCTTCTAAATTCTTCATGCTGTCATCATGCGATCTGGGTTGGTTCTCTATTCATTATTCTCTAGATCTTTGTGTGACATGGAAGGTCCCAGCTCCGCTTGTTGTTCCGACTCTTCTCTGACGGTGTTTTACGAAGATTATTGCAGTGATAACAATATTGCGATGGATTTAAGCCAAAATAGTGCAACGTCGGTTTCTTCCGGTGAGTAAGCTTAGTACATTTTCTTCCTCTTAGTGTCGTTTCCTGTCTTGTAATGGCAACATCTAATAATCATGGGTTATCGTGCGAATCACCATCTAGTGTCTTGGATTTAGATTCGTTTTTTGACACTTTGTTTTTTAGTTTACATTCTGTTGAGACATCCAATTATCAAGCTACAGAAGATATTGTGTGCGAAATTTCAAACCCTAGTGTAGAGAATTTTGCTAGTGATGTCATTACTTCAAGTGATATGAGTGAAATTTCCCTTTTGCCCTCTTCAAAATTTACAGACTGCATCTCAGATTTCGACTTGTCTGTTTTTGAATCGGGTAGTGTAGGAACTACATTCAATTATTCGTGAATTACATTTTATTGGAGGCAAACCAAATTCTTAGTTAACAAATTATATTTCAACTCAAGTTTTCTCTTTCAAGTTACTTGCTTTCAAACTACAATACTCACTACTCAGGTATAGGGTTTTTCTCAGCGACTGTGAGCCATGACTCATGGTCGTGCTCATCCACCCCCTTACCTGAACACTTTCCAAAATTCAGTAATTGCCTAGCTGTCGCCGTGAACACTACAAATTACGCTCTCCTATTCTATGTCCGCAAAGTTCTCATTTTTGTAATCACTAAATAAACCAGAATATTTATATCGTATTTCCCTCGTGTCGTCATTGCTAATTTTTTAAAAAGTTACCTTCCCCACAGGTAGTTTTGAGCCGGTGAATACTTCACTTGATAGCTCGAATTCACGTACACGTTTTCGCGTAACACGTCTGGAAGAATCCCTAAACATTAACCACTTTACGATTCGTGGGTATAAAAGGCTAAATCTTTTGGAGAATTTAGTTGCATATTGTCGGGATATTTTATCCATTGATGTTACCGAACAAGATTTTACTGTGGTTCATCGTTTGCACAGTGAGCCTGTCAGTTATCTAGTACGCGTTGTTGTTCCTGAGTTAAAGTTTAAAATTTTTGCTGAAGCTGCTAAATTTAAAGCACGAGGTGTTTTAATTGGGTTGTCTTGTTCGTTTAAGTTTTCTTACTGCTTTTAAATTTTGTTTTTTCCGCTTGTTTGTTACTGAAATCTTTTATTTTTATTGTTTGGCAGAAACTCCCCTGGAAACACGGCCTCGTCGCTTCTCTGCCAGGGACTTCTGTAGCAGACTTCTAAATGTGGGCACAGCGTTAGGATTTTATTCTGCTCTGTGCCAGGTTTTACAATCGGAGGCTTCTACGGTAGCTTCTCCTTCTGTTGCTAGTCGAGTGAGAGAGCAGGTTGGAAGAAGGAAGCGTGGTCGTCCAGCGAAGAGTAGCGGCACCCAGCAGTCTGCTGTTGTTTCTATCGAGCTCGAGGAAGCGAGGAATGCACTGCATCAGCGGGCTGACGAGATGTACGATCTGGTTAGCCTCCGCCTGTCTTCACTTAGCGACCAGGAATCGCTTGTGTGTACGCACTTGCATACGGAGCCTCCTGTCTGCCTGGGGTAAGGTTACACGATTTGTTTTACTTCCTACTTCTTTTCTCTTTGCTAATTGTTGTGTTTTCCTTTTATAATATGTCTTCTCTTGTTCTTTTCTAGCATTGAGGGTACAAGCTATCGCTTTTGCCTGTGTGGGCGTTTCGTGCACATGGTGTGTGTCCAATACGCTTGCCGATGTGAGTATGTCCTTCACGATGCAACAGGTAATTTTAGTGTTGAATCTGTATTGGTTTTGACAATTTTTCGTAACTTTTGATGGTGTTAGATTTTAATTACTCTTTTTGTTTTGGTTACAGTCCTAAAAATTGAATGTATTTCGGTGTCGGACCTGGACTGTGGCGATTTGGACATCTCTGATCTTGAGTCGGAGTTGCCGGGGCCAACTTTTGGCTGATTTTCAATGGCTATCCTTGCAATCTATTGATTTGATTATTAATTTGGAAGTGTCTTATTATTGTATGTGTATGTCTATGTTTTTGAAATATTTATAAATTTTGAAATTGTATGTCTTTAGTGCAAAGTTAATATGTGTTCTTCATTTCCTTCCTTTTCGAATATGTTTTGAACTTGTTTTTATTCAAATTTTTCTGATTCAAGATAATATCGCGAATTTTATAGCATATCCGACTTCTATAAGTTTTAATATTTGGAAATTATCGTTAGTTTCAAATTAAAGTTATTTTCTGTTCATAACCTAGCTAATTTGGTCAATTATGGGTCTAAAACTACTGCTGCGTTCAATTATCATATGATTATAAGCACACTAAAATAAGAATCAATTGTCTTCATGAAATTTTTCTTCTATAAGTGACAATTCTCCCATGTTTGGTTTTCTCGAATATGATATGTCTGTTTACTGGCTTTACAGTATGATTCTTATTTTGTTGCCATTGATTTTACTCACATGTGTTTAGGGCTCTAGTAGGACATGCTTAATTCTGTTGTTTGAGGATAGACGGTTCGATGGCTTGCATATTTCAGGTAGCACGTTCCGTTGTGTAGATTTGCTTCTATGTTGATTCACTGCGGTTAGTGTGTGTCAATTCTTCTCTTCAGGCGGTCCGATTTTTCTTATCGCTGTAAGATTATACTTCTTGTACGGGCGGCCATAATAAATGATGACGTCAGGTCAGCTACTGTGCCTTCGTTGCTCTCCTCTGCCTCCGTAAGCCATTTTGTCGGAGTGCTGTTGCGTTTCTACTGGTGTATCTCTCGTTGAACGGGCGGATTCTGTGTACTGCGGTAGTATTCCACTTAGTGCAAGCGGCCATAATGGATGTTAACGTCAGGTCTGACGCTAATCGTTTGTTCTACTGGCATCGAGGCTGGTCTTTCCGTAGTCACGGTGTGCGTTTGGTGAGCCATGCTTGGCCTGTGTTGGGCTTATGTTTTCAACTGTTTTAATTTGGTCATGTAAATTTTTGGTATCGAGAAAAACAAGGTGCCGTTGTGTCTCCTCCCTTCTTAGAATTTTTCAACGTCCTCGATGAAGGTGATTGAAAGGGGGTTGAATAATTGAAATCATAATCATTATTCCGTTTTAGGCTACTCGGACGCTGGTTGTCGGGATGTGCGCCTGTGGTGTTGATGCCGTCTTTACTTTGCTGCATTGTTTTTCTTGCTTGTTATCATTTGACAGGGGTCGCATTTCTTCCTCAATTTGATCGTTGAACTGTGATTTTGCCTTTCTTTTTGGCTTCCTGCAGATTTTGGCTATTGCTTTTCTAATTCGATATATAATCATTATTGATATTACTATAGATATTCCAGAGATTTTTCTTCATGTTGTAATTTTCTTGTTGCTCGAATTCTAATAATTGATTCTCAATTTCTTCTAATGATTTTCCATGCTGAAATTCTTTCCAATTTTTTGCTGGTTGTATTTTTAAATCATTTTTTTGTGTGGAGGTGAGTTTTGCGAATTTTTGTATTACAGTTGATATATTAGTTATTTTTAATGAAATTTCTGGGCTATATGTATTCTTCTTTGCTTGTGTTTATTGTTATCCCTGTCAGTATAATGTCTTTTGTACTTGCAGTACATCCATTTCCTAATTGTGTCCGGTGTGTTAATGGAATATATCCATGCTTGGAGAGAGGGTATTAGCATCCAAAATGAGTCTTCCTGCAATGTGACTCTTATATTGCACTCTTGTAATGCTGTTACAGATGGCATAATTAACATAGTAATTTCACAATTATTAGTGGTTGATGTAATATGCATAGGCTGAGTTGCTTCACAAATTGTTTTGTGTACAGTTTTTATGCAAGAATTTTGATATTCTTGATTGGATAAAAAGAATTTTTGATCATCAAGTGATATAGCTATGTATGGTTGTTAGGGTAATATATATGCGGTTCCAGATATATTGCCAATCAATTTTTGTGGTACTGGATACGGATGTATTTTATACAATTGGTAGGATTTTCTTTCTGTTAGGGGAATGTCTACTGATATCATTAGTTTGTTTGAGTGGTATCCGATATCAGCTTTACCTATTTGATGCAAATCTTCGGCTTTGATATGTTTACTGTATATCGGAATATCATATTCACTTGTTTCTTTGTGTATTTCCGTTAATATTTTTTGTAGCTGATTGTTGGTTATTAGGGCTGCATGCACTTTCTTTTCTCTAGCATTTTCTACGATTTTGATAAGTTGAGAGAGAGTGTTAAGTAATTGATCGCAGTTTGCTTCTACGTGTGCTGTCCATTGTCTCATGTAATTAAGGTACCTTATATCTTTTATGTCCTTTGCTTGATTTTGCACGTTACTGTTCGTTTTTTCTAATATTAATTGTATTTTTTGAATTTCATTTGTTCTTACGTGTAATTCTTCGTGTATTGCATCGATCTCTGCTTTGGCTATGTGCGTTTGCTTGCCTAAAATCCTACTTAAATTATTTTGTCTCGTGTAGAGTTGGTCAATCCTATCTGCATACTCTTCTCCATCTTCTGATGTCAGGAGTCCAACCACGGGTCCTAGAATTGATCCTATGAATCCTAGCATTGGTACTCGACGTTTACTCAATGTTCTAGGCAGAGATTTACTTTCTAGTTTATGATGTTGAATTTCAGATAGCATTCTGTTAAGATTTTTGTGTTCCTTTTCTATTTTATGAAGTTTAATACTTAGTGTATCAAGCTTTACTTCATCTCTGCAGTCTGCTTTCATTACTCTGTTCATACACGACAAATAGTTGCTGTGAATGTTTCGTTTTATGGTCTTAGTGTCGAAATGATGCGTAAAATTTCCAATATCTAACAATATCATAATTCTCCAGTGATTCTGCGTCAAATGTATGGAGTCCAGTTTTTCGTAGAACAATCCGGAATCATCTGTTAATGGTTGAATGTTATACAGTGTATGACGTCCGGGGATAATTGGCAGCAGAAGAAATAGGATCCAGTTCCACTGCCGGTGGCCTCACTTTGAATTGAACCAGTCCATCTGTGCGTTAAAATTTTATATTAATTTTATTTATAATGATTAGTTTATAGTTAGCTCAATCTTACTTTTAGTGGAAAAAAGAAGAAAAGGCAACCTCCAATTCCTCTTCCTTTTATTTTTCTTTCATTTTTCTTTGTTTTTGTTTTATTCTTTCCTTTATGTTGATGTTATGAAAGGAGGAGGTGAGAAGGCAACCTCCAAATCTCTTCCTTCTATTTTGTTTTTATTCTTGATTTATTTATTTTTTATTTTTTTTTTCTCCTCTTTTCATAACATCGTTACAACTGTCAAGTTAAAATCCTTAAGTCTAAAATTTACATTTATTATATGTATTTAATTTATATATGTATAAGTTACTATAATATTTCATAACATAATGTGTTATATAGGTTACATAATTTCTTCGAAAGAGTTTTGCAGAGTTACTTATAATGTTTTAGTTTGCATGTGTGTAGTCTTTTTTAATTCTCGTTCAATGATCCCCAAAACTCTTCTTCAGAAACTTCCAAAGTTTTGGCCAGACGTTTATTACTTAAAACCTCTTTATTACAGATACTTATTGTGTGTCCCCATAAGTCGCAATATTCACAACAATCTTCCAATTTGAAGAGTTTAATTAATAATTTTGACGCATTATCTGCGCATAAAACATAGATCTCATCCAGATGATTCTCAGTACTTTCTGCACTAAAGAAATAAACATCTGCCAATTCTTTTAACATTTTCTTGGCTGCATCGTGTTCTCCTGATCTAATTTGAGTTTCTTTATCGCTAACAGTGATAAATAGATTCCCACGTTTGATATATATCAAACGTGGGAATCTATTTATCACTGAGAGATATCTCTCACGACGCATTTAATTAAATATTTTTTATTATGCGGGGGTCCCTCCTCTCGATGTATGCTATAATTGGGCTAAGACAAATTATATTCAGCAGTTAGTTCCTTCAGGGGTCCTTTGGCAAACCTTATCTGCTCTATTTCACCTTTGGGTTTGATAGTTGAGGGGTAAATTTGCCCCTCTGGTAATTTGGTCATTATGATTGACTGCGTCATTCTGAAAAAGGAAGTTTGTATTATTATTCAATATTATTGAAAGTCACTCATGAGCAACTTTTAATTTGTCTACAAGTTTTTGAAAACCTTTCCTGTCCAAGGTTTCTAAGATTGCGGTGTGTTTATCCAACAGTTCTACAATTACATAAGGTCCACGGCTTTTACTGTCTAACTTATTCGTTTCTGTTTCTCTTTTAACATAGACTTTGTCTCCTATTTTTCCAGTGAAGGGATTTAGTTTTCTGTCGTAGTGTAGTTTAGAGCGATATTTAGCGTTGATTAAGTTTCTAGCCGCGATATCTTTTATTTCGGTTAGCCATAATATTAAGTCTTTCAAATAAGAACCATACGTTTCCACTTTTTCTTCAGAAGGGAATGAGCTAGGAGTACGAACGGAATGAATTTGGTTGCTTCATGAATTGAAGTGTTATAAGATAACATGGCAAAAGATAGTAATTTGTCCCAATCGTCATAGTAGTCAGCGTATGATCGGGTGTAGTCGACCAATACTGCATGGCTTCGTTCTGAGGATCCATTTGATTGAGGCCTATATCCTGAAGTAGTTATTTGGGTAATTCCGAATATTTTTGACAACTTTCTTAGAACAGTACCTATAAATGCACTTCCTTTGTCTGTTAGTATTGCTTTTGGTGCTCCATACTGAGAAATTAAAATTTTGGCTAGAGCGTGTGCTTTTGTGTTGGCTGTGATGTCTGGTATTGCCACGGCGATGCAATATTTTGATAAATTGTCCTGCATAGTGAGAATGTGTCGATTTCCATCGAGTGTTATTGGTAAGGGTCCTACTGTGTCAAGGGATACTTTATCAATAGTGTCTATGGGCGTATCTGTTATAATCATGGGTTCGTGGGTTTTGGCTCGAATTATTTTTTGCTCCTGACAAACACCACATTTTCGCACGAAGTCAGCGACTTGCTCTTCTATTCCTGGCCACATGAATCTTTCGCGTATTCTTCCATAAGTTTTATTAATCCCTTTGTGCTCTCCTATCTTGCTTTCATGATTTTCCATTATTATCTTGAGGTTTGAGATATATATATATATATATCTCACAAATCTTGAGAATTATTAAGCCAACGGCCATACCACGCTGAAAAAACCAGTTCTCGTCAGATCACTGAAGTTAAGCAGCGTTGGGCGCGGTTAGTACTTGGATGGGTGACCATTCGAGAATACTGCGTGCTGTTGGCACATCCTGGGTGTGGTAAGCCCACACTTGTAGTAGTTATTTACTACAAAAAACTATCCACCTAGAAACACTACCCGAATCGGGTAGTGTCACGCCTACCCTGAAAGGGAAATGGCTTAATGGTATACTACTACTGTTTTCGAATATATCTTTTAACATCTCCAAAACAGTACCTTTTTGTAGATCCGCGATTAAATTTCCATGAAGTGAAATTCGGAATGAATTTACGTTTTCTCTCTTTAGAGTTACATATAGGTTATGTAATCCAATTCTTAAATATAATTACTGTGTAGATTCTATCTTTTCCACGAGGAGTTTTTAAAATCTGACCTATTTTTGGGTGTTTTTCTTTAATCTCTGACGGATCGATGGCTTTGATGTCTATTAATAACCTTCCTATAGGGGATGTAAATTCGCAATCCTCGGCAAGAAAATGAACGTAATTTGCTCTCAGGTACGTTAAATTTTCTCTACAACTTTGTATTTTTGGGGGTGTGTTGGTGGAAAAAACTTGTTACATGTCAGGCAATTTAGATTGCACGCTGGTTACAAGAGTGGAATTGTGTTCACCCTCTGTTCTCTCTATCGCAGGCTCAGTTGCTGGGACCTTGTTCAGTTCTATTTTTCGGGGATGATAGTTTCTTTCTGTTTTTAAGAACATTTCCAAATCTTCGGGTGGTTGCGACAACGGGGTGGACAAAGCCTGAGGTACTCCACAAGTGAATGGTCGAAATGTTGCCATGGTATCTGGGGTGCTGTATACCTTAGCTGAGAATGCGAAGGTCACTCTTTTTCGTTGTTCAACATCAGATTTTACTGTTTACTCTGAGAGTAGTTTTTGTGAGGCCATTACTTTTGTGTCGTTGCTTACATTTTTACTCTTCGTCATTGGGATTTCTATTCCTTTTAATTGGTTTTCGACTGGATCGTTTTCAGGATCGTTTTCTCCTTCGGATACGGCCATGATTCCTCGGTAGTCCTCTGAGTTTTCTTCTACTTTTTCATCCTTCTCCCATTCCTTATGCGTTTCAAGGAATTCATCAAATTGGGTGAATGAATTTGCTAGATCTTCTCTACTCACTTTTGAATTGGTCTTCTCTTTTCTTTTATCTTCATTTTCCGAAGCACTATCTTCACTGTCACTTTCTGGAGGACTCACTGCCATGATGGCTCCTATGTCTTCATATTCTTCCGATATTTGCCTTTCCTGAGCGATTTCTTCTTCACTGAATTCCGGGAATTGCTTCATGGAATTGTGTGGAGCGCTTCTGGGTAGTTCTCGTGGTGGAAAAGCCGTCAAGGGCATGTCTAGGCTAGGCAACATGCTTCTTTTCTTTTGCAGAATAGGAGGTGCAGACATGTCTGAATCGTTGGAGATATCTTCAGGTTCAGAGCTGTCCTCGTGATAATTAGGTTGGGGTTTATTTCTTCTCTCTTCTACTATACGTCGAAGCAATCTTTTGCTTATGCTACTTTCGTTAGCACTTTTAGCAGGCCTTACATTATAATCGGTCTTCAAGGTGGGACCTTTGGGCTTGGGAATGATCCTTGATATTCCTGAACTTGTAGCTGTTGAATCGGTACTTGTAGAAGTTGTTCTTGTTACTGGCTTAGATCGTTTTTCAGAGTCAATAATAATAATAGTAATAGTAATAGTTTGGCTGTTTTCTGTTTGTCTTCTTTCGAACTCTCTTACGAGGAAGTTTCTAGAATGGGATTTCGAGAGAGGGCGTCAGCGTTCGTGTTCAATTTACCTGGTTTGTATTTGAATTGATACTCATAGTCTCGTAATTTCAGACGCCATCGAACCAGTCTTTGTCCTGGGTCTTTAACTGTGCTTATCGATTTTAATGGTTCGCTGTCACTAACCAACGTAAACTCTTTCCCGTAAATGTAAGGTCGATAGTGATGGACGGCATATACGACGGCGAGGCATTCCTTTTCTGTGGTTGAATAGTTGCATTCTGCGCTATTTATTACATGAGAATAATAAGATATTGGTAGATCTATGCCCTCCTTTTCTTGACTTAATACAGCACCAATTGCATAACCTGAAGCGTCAGTAGTTATGGTAAAGGGTTTTTGAAAGTCCGGATACTGGAGAATAGGGCTTTCGCATAACGCTTGTCTCATACTTTTAAAACTCTCGTCTTCTTTGGGTCCCCAGTTAAAGGGAACTCCCTTTTTTAGAAGGTTGGTTAAAGGTTTTGTCTTTGCAGCAAAATCTTTGATAAACCTTCTGTAATGTCCGGCTAGACCTAACAATTGTTTTATATTCTTCGGATTTTTGGGTGTGGGAAAATGTTGTACGGCCTCAATTTTCTTTGGATCGGGTTTCACACCTTCGCTGCTGATTATGTGACCTAAATATCTTTAAATAAAAATTCGCTTTTCTCGGGCTGAATCGATAGATTTGCTTCTTTTAATCTCTTTAAGAGGCGTTTCACCTTCTTCCCGTGTTCTTCTAGAGTTCCTGCGTAGATTACTATATCGTCGAGATAGACAAATAGTGCTACCCCTTGTAGTCCTAAAAGCACTTGATCCATTCTAATGTATTCATAATGTCCGTTTAAAAATGAAAAGGCAGTTTTTGGTCTATCGGCAGGGTTTAATTCAATTTGGTGAAAGCCACTGGCTAAATCGAAAACCGTAAAGTATTGAGCTTTACCAAAGTTATCTAATATTTCCGTAATATTCGGAAGTGGATAAGCGTCCCCAATAGTCTTTTCATTCAGTAGTCTGAAATCAATCACCACTCGATATTTCCTCTTTCCTGTATGATCCATCTTTTTTGGAATTATTAACATGGGAGAGTTGTAGGGTGATTTTGAATGTCCAATTGCACCTTCCGTTAACATTCTTTCGATTACAATTTTTGCTTCTTCCTTTTGAGAGGGAGAAAATCGATAAGGACGTACGTTAATGGGTATGTCGTCACTAGTATGTATTTTATGGTTAACTATGTGTGTGGGTGTTAAAGATTTTTCACTTAAATGAAAAACATCCGGATATTCTCTGATTATTGCTGTTACATGATCCAATTCTTCTGGATTTAAATGTTTTAGTTCTAGAATGTTTAAGATTGCTTCTACTCTATTTTCGGGTGGTGCGTAATCTTCCTCTATAGAATATTCGTCTAATTCATCCCCTGGTAGTTGGTAATATTCAAAGGGGATGAATTCTTGTGGATCTATTTCGACTTCCAAGTCTTCTTCAGTAGTGTTTATGGCATAGATGTGGCATACCCGGTTGGAATTCGATACCACAGCCTCTCCCATCAACAGGCCCTCTGTTGATTTTATTAAAGGTAGATACCCTTCCTTTACTTCTTGGTTTAAAACTCCTACGGGCACGACTTGAAGCGATCTTGCTTTTATTTTAATTTTTCCTGTTCCTTTATAGTCCGTTATCTGATCCTGCGCGAGTTTTGATTCTTTGTCGATGAAAGGGATAGGTCTGGTGGGATTGGAGTGGGTTACCAGGAAGATATTTCCACTCTTTCTTGTCTAAGGTATTCTCTTCCCAGAATTCCGTCCGTATTAATAGGAAAGTCCGGCGCAACTACGTGAAAAGTTACTATGGCATTTTCTATAGGAAGTACTATGGTACCTATAGTAGAGATTCTGATGAGTGTAATTCCTGTTATGTCTATGGCTTCACTTTCGGTTATTAAAAGATCCTCATCTAGTGAAGTTATTTTTATAATATTAATGTCTGCTCATGTGTCAATTAAAAACGATGCTGCTTTCTTTATGAAATTTGAAGATGAAAATTTCACAACTGGGGATTCTTGGCTGAGTTTGGTATTGAGAATTCTTTTTGTTTCATTATAATCCGTACTCTCGTCTGACGCTCGCCTTTCGACTCGCCCATCGTTACGTCTGTACGGCGAGCGGCGTTGTAGTTTAAAGTTTCGTTGGCAGTTGGGTTAGGTGATTGCGCACGGGGCGGAGTATAACTTCCTCCCCTAGAATAATTGGAGTTTGAGTATCCATTATTTTGTGTGGAATTATCTGGATATGTATGATGCAGATTGCGCTGCGTGTAGTTATCTTGTCTGGTAGGAATATAATTTCCTGAAAATTGGGGCTTGCTTTCAGTAGCATAACTTGAACTTCCCGGTGAATAAGAACGTTTTATTATTCCGGAGTGATATGGTTTCTGGTCCCAATTTCTGTGTGAGTCAGGGGCTGTCGCGAAACGGACATGCGGACTGAGGCTACTGTCCCTAGATCCTGAATAATTAGGTTGATAGTAATGTCACGTCCTGTGACGTATATAACTATATTATTTATACTTATATTATTAATAGTTGCCACATATATACTTATAATTTATATTATTACTTATGATAGAAAAGGATTATGTACTTATAAAAACGCACAAACTCGGACATATACATTTTTATCCATCATGATAAAATCAATAGTCTGAACTCCGCAGTACTAACCACGCAGTTTGGAAATCTTGACTTTTCTTTATACTGTTAAAATACAATGACTTCTCGCCTACAAATCTCCGAACGCAGCTCATAAAAATCGGCCAAGAAACATTAAGGAGGGTGGCACAATGACCAGTTCCTTGGACTCAAGGAACAGCACCCTCATGTACTACGCCTTCAGATATAGACACCTGGATATCAATTGATTTCAATTGATACGTCCCCTCGCCGTCAAGTTTTTGTTTGTCAAGTTTTTGGTTGTTACCACAATGGAATCTCCTGTATATAAACCCAGGATCAGAATCAGAACATTCCAAAATTCAAATCGGGCGGAAGCTCTGCCCTAGAGCAGATTCTCAAATAAACATTAAAATTACAGTTAGATTCCGGTTATTTGGAAACGGTTTCCAAGTAGTGGAAATTTCAAATTGATAAATAAAAATAAAATCAGTGTTGTGCTTCGGAAATTTCCAATCGAACTGAAGTCGATTGTAAATTTCAAAATCCTTTAAAATCAGTTAAATCAAACCCAAGATTCTTTTCAAACTTCTATTGTCAACGATCATTACCCTAAGTGCCTAAGTAACAACAGGGGACCTGAGCCTACCTGCTCCCTAATACACTCCTTTGACAAAATCCTCATTGTCAACCATCGGAACGGTGAACGACCAGAAGGACGAGCAACGTAGCCGTATTAAACTAATAAACCTGAGGACCGATACCAGTAATTTCTTCCATTCAACGAGAAGAGAAATGTAACCAAACTTGGAAAAACCAGTTTATTAAAGGATCATCGGAAGTCCCAGTGTAAACCTCAAACAGTTACTTGACCAGTTTAAAGCAGAACAATTTGGAATATATATATTAGGTAAGTTTTAATCATTGAGTTAATAACTCACAATACTTAAATTTCGTTTAAAAACTCGTCATTAAGATCTTCCTTTATTTTAAGGTGGAGATCTGGATGAGGAGTTTCGCTGCCCGAGAGTTACCAGTGCAACAACCATTTTTAAAAACAAAAGCAAACAGAACAAATAAAATTAAAGTCAATTCAGAATACAAAATCCTTTCTCTTTCTTTAAAACAAATTAAAATCAGCTATCTCTCTTTGACTTTGTAATTTCTTATATTTAATAAACTCAAATATTATATGTACAATTGTATTCCATTTAATTAGTAGATTATTGTGTAGTTATCTCAACCTTCGGAAGTTATTCTCATCCCTGTTTCGAAATCCTAGATTTCGTTCAAAAACGAGAAAACCTTTTAATTAATTATTTTTAACAGGTAAGTTTGTTCCTTTCAGGACGTAACATTGGCATCCAAAAAGGGGCTACAGGTGCTGAACATCTTACGAGAACTGAAACCCTTCAATAATTTTGAAAAATGGTGAAAAAAGTAGAAAAAAATCAGTTTTTTGAAAATTGCCTTATTCTAGTTCATCCTATGTCCCAAACACCTCAACAAGAATTAAAGTGCTTGAAATTTTCTGAAAAACGAAAAAAAATCGAATATTCTATCTCTAAAATTTTGGGAGTTATGGTCCTAAGAAGTTGATTTTAAGCGAATAATTTGAATAAAAAAAATATATATACAGTTTTGGGGAAATAAGTTATTCCCTATGCATATCTGGTAAAAATTTCCGAATAATTAATTAAAGACGACTTAATTTTGTTTAGATCTAAAAAAAACATTGCTCTAGCTCTAATAGAACCGAGATGATGGCCTTTTGAATATGACCCTTTTTTTATGAAATTTTGTTTAACATCAATTTTATAAATAAAATTTCTCGTTTTTCAAAAGAACTCATTTCCTCAGCGTTTTAGGTGAAAGTTGCCAGTAAGTTATTTAAAAAAGACTTAATTTTGAGTAGATCTAAAAAAAACAATGATCCAGCTGTAATAGAACCAAAATTATAATCTACTGAATATGGCCCTTTTTATGAAATTTTGTTCAATATCAATTTTTTAAATAAAATTTATCGTTTTCCAAAAGAACTCATTTCTCGAGCAATTCAGGAGAAAGTTGCCAGCAGATAGCTTACGGAGGACCTGATTTTTAGCAAATCTAAAAAAAAATAATGCTCTAGCTCTAATCGCATCGAAATTATGGCCTTCTGAATATGATCCTTTTGTAATGATATTATGTTAATCATCATTTTTTTAACAAATTAAATACAAAATCAAAATCTTATCAATTTTTAAAATAAAATATCTCCTTTTTAAAAATAAATAAGTTCCTGAGCATTGGCTACAACGTGCATTATGTGAATATGATAGCCTTCACTCATTTTAAGCTCACAATCATGTTTTAATAATATCGTTAATAAAAGTTTTCAGTTCATAATTAACTTAACTAAGTCTTCATTTAATTCAAGCACAAGAAACACAATATGATAAAAACATTTTTCCATGTCTTATCCACCAGAAACGAAAAATTAAAAAAAAAATTTCAACAAAATTCCATAAAAAGCGTAATTTTCAGGAGGCCATAATTTCGATGCGATTAGAGCTAGAGCATTATTTTTTTTATATTTGCTAAAAATCAGATCCTCCTTAACCTATCTGGTGGTAACTTTCTCCTGAATTGCTCGGGAAATGAGTTCTTTTGGAAAACGATACATTTTACTTAAAAAATTGATATTCAACAAAATTTCATAAAAAAGGGCCATAATTTTGGTTCTATTACAGCGAGGTAAAAATGCTTCGACTTGAGTTCGACTTGGCGATGTCTTGAGTTCGCCTCCAAGACATCGATGACTGGCTGCGTCTCAAAACTGAGACGAGACATAAGACAATGTCTTACTTTTATGGTTTCAGCATGGTGATTTCAAATCGGGGTAACTTTTCTCAAGATGAACCTTTTCGACTCAGAAATGAGACCTCGAATGAGACTGTTAACAGATGCGAAGGATTAAAATTGATGAATGAAAAATTTGTAAATATTAAATTAGTTTTTTTTTTTAATTTAAAAATTCAGAATCTGTGGGTCTAAACGAGTATAACCCTAAAAATTTTCATCACAAAAATAAAAATTGTAATTTTCTATAAGGATCTCCTAAGCCGTTAGAAATACGTAAAAACAAACAACATTTTCGCTATCGTCGTCAAACAAGTATAATACAAATGAAAATCTATAAATTAATTGATTCAATATATATATATATATATATATATATATTGTGTAAAAATATACATTAGAGTCTATATACCAAGCATGATGAAGATATACTAGCTTGAAAAACTGTTCCTGCAGATGCGAGGTAAAATCATTTTGATCGTTGATTTCCTCGATGAGGGGGGGGGGGGTAAGCTCGTACGAGTGGGGGAGGGGCTGAGGTATACCCTCTGGCGACCAGAGGTACCGAAAAAGATGCAGCCGGCCACGTGGTCGTGGATAATTTATGTCGCTTCAACCATAAAGTTTAAAGTTGGTATAAATGATATGATTTTAACAGACATAGATGTACAAGATGGGTTGGTGAAGGGTGCTTGTGGTATTTTGAGAAAAATTACCACAAAAGCAGATTCCCGTGAACTATTGAAAATATGGCTAGATTTCAATTTTAAAAAAGTTGGAGCAGAAGAAGATTAGCTTTTATGAAAGTCAGAATGACCCTTTTTTCAGGGCAGGTATATACTCGAAGTTATAAACCGCTCGACTTGAAGTCATAAAAATTCGACTCAAGATATAAATATATGTCTTCAAGACATAAAAACTTGTCTCCAAGACATAAGTTGAAGTCTGGCTCCGTCTCAATAAGGAGACATGCTGGAGTCGAACTTTTCGACTTCAGCATGTCTTGATTGGGGGCAATTCAAGTCGAAACCAAGTCGAAGAATTTTTACTCGGGGAGCATTGTTTTTTTTATATCTACTCAAAATTAAGTATTTTTTGAATAACTTACTGGCAGCTTTTACCTAAAACGCTGACGAAATGAGTTCTTTTGAAAAACGAGAAATTTTATTTATAAAATTGATGTTAAACAAAATTTCATAAAAAAGGGGCATATTCAAAAGGCCATCATTTTGGTTCTATTAGAGCTAGAGCAATGTTTTTTTTAGATCTACTCAAAATTAAGTCGACTTTAATTAATTATTTGGACATTTTTACCAGATATACATAGGGGATAAGTTATTTCCCCAAAACTATATATATATTTTTTTTCATTCAAATTATTCGCTTAAAATCAACTTCTTAGGACCATAACTCCCAAACTTTTAAAGATAGAACATTCGATTTTTTTTTATTTTGCAGAAAATTTCACGCACTTTAATTCTTGATTTTTTCCCACTTTTTTCACAATTTTTCCAAAATATTGAAGGGTTTCAGTTCTCGTAAGATGTTCAGCACCTGTAGCCCTTTTTTGGATGCCAAACTGAATGGTTTGAGCCAATGAAATTCCACGTTCAACTTATTTTCATTAAAATATGTTGATTAACCTCTTCAAAAAAATCAAAAAAAGAGTTTTCTCAAACAGGGCCTAAGCGATTTTTTTCTTTTTCTGCTCAAAATGATCGTGGGGCATCCCAAAAGTATATTCAGAAAAAAACCGGCATATGCACGCCCTTTTGAGTTGAAGTCAGTCGAGGCACACCGTGATTAGTTTTAATTTCGAGCATTGCAAATGATAGCGTGTATTTTTATTTATGAACTAGAAATCTTTGAATTGTTCAATTTAAGAAAGTTCAAAATTTACAATTTTTCAGTTTGATAGAAGTTTGATAGATCAGATTCCAATACAAAACGTTTCTTTCCAGCATAATGCAAAATTTAATTCCAAATTTGCACTGGATATCAAGTATAGTTCGAAAGTATCCCAATGAAATGTTTCGATTAGACGAAAATTCAAGTAGAGTATAATTTTCAACATTTCAAGCTTTATTTCGACTTCTTGCGGCTATATTTTATGTATAACCATTGTTAAAAATTATAACGTGTGTGGTATGCCTGGATTCGTAAATAAATAAGGTAGATCGACAATTTGTCAAAGTTTAATAAATATTTATGGCATTCAAAATATGCTTGGTCAAAGTTACCCTACTTTTGAAGACTAATTTGTAGGTTTGTAACTATTATTTTGCAATTAAAAAGTAAGATTTCAATACAAAACGCTTCTTATATAATATAATGCAAAATTTAATTTCAAGTTTTCACTGGATATCAAGTATATTTCGAAACTATCCCAATGAAATGTTTTGATTAGACGAAAATTCAAGAACATTGTGTCGCGGATGACTATTATCGCATAGAATTTCAAGTTAGAGGATCTCCTCATGCACATTGTTTTATGTGGTTACAAAATTCTCTAAAATACGTCGAGGGTAATTTTGAATCGCATAGACAATGCACAGACTTTATTAATAGATTTATAACTTGTCGGTTCGATCCAGATAATCCCTTAATAGACATTCAAAGACACAGTCATACGCATTCTTGTAACAAAGGAATTGAAAATAAAATGAAATATAGATTCGAGTATCTAATACCCGTTATGCCTCGTACTATGATACTTGAACCTCTTGACGATGAAAATATTTCAAGAATTGCTTCGAAAAACATGACTGAAATAAAAAAATTAATGTACCATTTATATATGAAACAGTCTGAGTATGTAGAATTTACTGACATTTTGAGTAGATTAAATTTGACAGAAGACGAATACATTCTTACGATTCGAAGTTCTCTGAAAATACCAAATGTTTTCTTAAAAAGATCTTCTTTAGAAGTCCGTATAAATGGCTATAATCCCGATATATTAAATTTTTTTGAGGCTAATATGTATCATCAGTTTGTTCTCAATGCATATAGTTGCGCGTCGTATATTATTAATTACGTAAGTAAGGTGGCTTCAGGTCTATCGAAATTATTAAGGGAAACGGTGAAAGAGTTAAATGATGGTAACACTAGTATTAGAGAAAAATTGCAAAGAGTTTCTAATACTTTCATAAATGGTAATATTGCGTGTGCTCAAGAAGCTGCTTATAATATTTTATCTTTGTCAGTATCTAAATGCAGTAGGGGAGGTATTTTCATAAATACAAGTGTTAAAAAAGACCGAGTATCCATGTTAAAATCATAATAAGAATTACGCAAATTGGCTAATGATTGTACCGACGTTGTAAAGGCTGACATATTTGAAAAATACGAGAAACGTAATTTTTCAATGAAAAATATTTGTTTAGCCGATTTTGCAGCATCCTTTCAATCACAGAAAAAGGTAAAAGCAATAAAAAAAGAAAAACTGGATGCTGAGAAAGAAAACAGTGATGATAATTGTGATAACAATTATGACAATGATGACGAGGACCATGCAAACGAAGCAAAACAATGAAAAAAACAATTAATTATTAGATATAGTAGGTGCAATCGTATTCAGGATCCTGATAACTATTACAGGGACGAGTTACTGTTGTATATATTGCTTTTGATAACGAGGAAACTGCACTGAGAAACTTTAGGTTAGAAAAATTACTAAAACGGATAGCAAATGGGGGCAAAATGCTTAAATTTCGACATTTTAATACATAAATAATAAGTTATACTATTTTTATAAGAAGATTTCCTATTTGGTAATAGCAAGCCTTACTATTTTCTGTAGTAAAATCCGATGTAGGAAAAATTAGTAGAGAAATTAATAAATTGTACAAAAAGAATAAAAGTAATAAGTATTTTAAATAACATAATATACTAAATATGTAGAAGAAATTACTATTGTCTGTAGGAACACGATGTGTATTATGGACATTTTCTACTTTTTGTTACAAAGGTTAATACCAATTATTAAAATTGGTCCCAAATATTACTAACTGATTTAGCAGAAGGTATCGAGCCTTGGACCGAGCGCAGCCGAGTGCATCCGACGTGTGTCGATCGCCGATCAACGGATTGGAGGTTAAGATTTTACTGTGGCGTAAAGAATTTTCAAAATGTTGTATTCCTGAAATATAAATATATGCTTTAAATTTACTTTTAATTGTGTTTTTTGTTATAAAAATAATTAAATTTATAATAAATATTCTACCTACATTTCATTTACATTTAAAATAATTTAATTTTGAAGATTTACAATTTAGAATTATTTTTAGGTAGCGAAAATGACATTTAATTTATATTTCAATTCAAAATCCGCAAAAAAACTTAATTTAAAAAAAAATGTACTTATTTTAATTACATTAAAAATTTTGTTGTTTAAAATTATAAAAATATCATCAATATTAATCAATTAAGGATTAAATAAATTAGAACCAATAAACTTTCTATCATTTAGGTCATATAGAAGTTTTCATTCTGAGTCTCAAAATGTCTTATAGGTAGATGGATCATCGCCCGACTGCTGTCCCGGAGACGCGTGTTCGATTCCCGCCAGCTTCGTTTTCTTCTAACCCGATTTTTCTGTTTCAGCTTTATAATATAAAACTATCTTTTAAGAATATATACATATATGTAATTTCTAATGTTGTCAATTCTTAATTTAAATAAATGTGAATTATACGTTAAATGTAGAATATGTGTGTAGGTAGGCTTGTGTGAAAGTTAGCAACACTTGTTTATATTTTTTACTATTTTCACTGTAGCATATTTTGCTAACCAGTTAGTAATTCGGTGCGCACGGTCCCTGCGCATCATTTTACTACAGTACTTTGTAAATACTGTTATCTTCTACAGATATTAATCCAACAAATTTACTATTTTCTCCTATCAAAATTAGTAAATGGCAGTAGTGCAGACTTGCAGTTTTACTACAGAGGTTAATAAATACTTCAAATGTCTTTTACAATAAATGCAATAGTTTTAACTTTTATTCCAATATATTTTATAATTCTTTAAGTAGCTACGAGTTACTATTGAGGTTAGTAAATATTATTAAAATTTGCTTTTTGCCCCTCATTGCAAAGTTCAGATAGTAAAATCTAGTGTGATTTTTAACAAGAAATACAAACAAGGGTTTCTCAGTGTGATGTTGAAGATGTTGATTGGTTTTCAATTTACAATGAAAATATCGGTATTATTCTAGAAAACAGAGCTACATTTTTTGCTATTGATGAATCTGTACTAGACGAAGCTCTTTTACAAGCGATTTCCGAAAATGAAAACATAGAAGAGATTAATGAGTTTGAGGCTAGAAGGGTATGCAAAGATCAAGAAGTAGATATTTTTGAACAAACTGGAGAGAATAACACAGAAGAAGGTACGCGAGAAGAAAAGGATGATAAAATAAGATTTACAAAACCAACAGCTGTAACTGAAAAAGATTTGTTTCAAATAATGGAGAATTTGAATGTAAAATAGCGTGAAATTCTTATGGAAATACTTCATCGCATAAAAACAGACAAAGTACCGTTTCACATTTTTCTAAGCGGATCAGCTGGGGTAGGAAAGAGTACCGTAATATAAGCAGTTTATCAATTAATAAATCACTACTTCTTAACGCAGCCTGGGCCAATCATAGTTTAATTCATGTGCTATTATGTGCATTTAGTGGTAGGGCAATCCATTTAATAGATGGAATTACTTTGCACTCAGCCTTTGCATTGCCGATTGATAGATTTGGAAAGCAAATGTCAGATTTGAGTGAAAGTGTAGCTAACTCAATAAGAGGAGAATTGATTGATTTGAAACTTCTGATAATTGAGGAGATTTCTAGGGTAGGTGCAAATACGTTGGAAAATTTAGATACTAGACTTCAACAAGTAATGGGTCGAAATGATCCTTTCGGTGGGATATCGGTGTTGGTCGTTGGTAATCTACATCAGATACCACCAGTAAATGATATACCTGTATTTAAACCTGGAACAATTACGTTAACCAGTATACTGGCTGGTGCTTTTATATGGGAATCATTTGAATTTTATAAATTAACAGAAGTAATGAGACAAAGGAATGAAATTAAGTTTATAAATGCTTTGAATAATTTAACCAATGAAAATATGAGCGAAGAAGATATTAAGTTGATTAATACAAGATGCGTGAAAGAATCGGACGTGCCACAATCAGCCATGAGATCATACTATACAAATGCGTTAGTAGACACGTATAATACACAAAAAATGGATAAATGGTCTGGTGATGAATTTCTTTCGAGGGCTAGAGTCTCTATTTTACATGACGTAACAGACAAGCAAAAGGAAAGTCTTCTAGAATCGCTGAAAAAGAAAAAAGTATCAGAAACAGGAAGTTTTCCATATGAAATAAAGTTTAAAGTTGGTATAAATTATATGATTTTAACATACATAGATGTACAAGATGGGTTGGTGAAGGGTGCTTGTGGAATTTTGAGAAAAATTACCACAAAAGTAGATTCCCGTGAACTATTGAAAATATGGCTAGATTTCAATTTTTAAAAAGTTGGAGCAGAAGCGATAACAATTCACAAAAGTCAAGGACAAACTTACAGCAATGTGTGCTTGGACTTGCGAAATATGAAAGGTATGTCCAAGGCTTTGTTCTGTGTTGGTCTTAGCCGAACTAACAGATTAGAAGGTCTTCATTTACTTGGTCACTTCAAACCCTCAAGAATATCTAAAACTGGACCAGAAGCGTCTATTAGAAATGAAGTGATGCGTTTGAAAGAAAAAGGAACGTTTAAAGCTATCGTACGATAATTTAGTGAAATATTAAGAAACATTATAGAATTTGAAATGGAAGGATCAAAAATTTTTGGTCAAGTTGATTTAATATCCTTAAAATTTGGTAATACTAAAGTAATTGAAGGATGCATATCCCCCTCCTTACATAATAGACTATTTGAAAAAAGTAAGAAAGCAACCTCTGAATTATTTCCTGAAAGTGAGTCAAATTTAGTTGTCATCGGAGACTTCAATTTTTATGTTAATGATGAAAAAAGGTCAATTTTTATTAACAAAATTATGTCAACATACAAATTAAAATCAGTTTTGCCTGCAAGCATTGCAACAACAGATTTCCGAACACAAATTGATGTGATTTTCACAAATATCAGAAAACAATATTGTGGAGTGTACGAAACATACTTTTCCGATCACAAACCAATTTTCATCAAACTGGATGTAAATGGTACCGATGTCTATGAGGAGAGCAATATTTTACAATTATTCGACAGTTTAAGTATTTTTAAAGTCGAGGAGACCAATATAGAAATTGTTTCTCAAAAACTTGCAACTTTCCGTGTTCAGAAAAAAGTTAATCTTTGCGAGGGTGAAAATCAGGATTCCTGTGTTATTAAGATAAGCGATTATGATGAAGATTTCGATTTTTTTGATATACCAGACATAAAAGATGTAAGTACCATTGAAGAGCCTAGTGTGTGTCTTGATGATTTGCACATTAATAAATTCGGAAATCTAATAAACGAGCAATTTAACTTCAACCATCAATGTGTGACGTATCTGCAACGTCCTGACAAAATAATACAAAATCCGAGAGACATATGTAATTTACAAATTCTGTTTAACGGTCCAGTTCAGGAAAAGGGTTATAGGTCACTAGATTTGTACATACTATTACGGATATAAAATTCACCTATATGATAGTAAGAATGCAGGAATCTTGCAAAATGATCATAAAATATATTTGAGTGAATTATATCCTTGGAATCCTGCTCCTTAATTTCATCAGGTTCAAGAACAGTCTAATGGGACAGATTGTGGATTGTACGCAATTGCATTTGCAACTTCCATATGTTTTGGCGAAAAGCCTGAATATACATTATATGACGAAAGTCAATGCAGGACACAGTAAAAAAATATTGACTACAAGTTTAATAGAGAAATTTTCAAAATAATGAGTTTTTTTTTACTTTGAAGCCTTTTAATAGTAAATCGACCACAATTTATTTAAGAAATTTAATTTTCAATTCGTAATTTTCAATCACATGAATATATATGTGAAGACATTCAATATGATATCAAATGTTTACATACATATTGGTTAGAGCGCTTATTCGCAACGCTATTTTAAATGCAACGTAGGATTTTATTTTGAAAATACAGAGAAATACACTCATGTGTTGATATTATTATTAGAAATAAGAGTCAAGTGGAACATTTCGCTTAGATAATACGTGTATTTTTGATTTTATTGTTATTATTTATGTTATTATCAGCATTAAATTGCACATGAATTATCTTTTAATCGTAGATTGCATTAAAAATATAAGTCGGAAAAAAGATACAGAAAAAAATTAGAAAACCAAAAAAGTTCAGCGCTTGTGTACGTAATGTTTTCTAAAATGAAAATAAGGTTATATTTACATTTGAGATAATTGCATATCAACAACATAGTGTAATAATAAGATAGTAGTATAAAATAATTATAAAAATAAATATTATGCTTGTTATTACGTGTTAAAGATGAACATATTTCTATAATTAAATTACATTTATGATATTAAATTTGATAATTTATTGAATTAGTTTATTAAAATATTACGTTTACCAAATAAATTATGTATTTATAGCTTTATTTATCATAGAAAGATGTCAATCGGACCTAAAGATTGAACAACATCTAGCTATAAATGAAATAAAAGGTATAACATAGAAAACGGCGCTTAAACGCCACGTAACTGAAAATGCGAAATGGTTTATATATGCAATCTGTATATGTAGAGTATTTAAAAGAGCAAAATGTTATTACGAACCACAGCTACTGGGCGGGTAGCATGTGGCGGATAGCTAAAGCCCTAAGAAAACTTTGCATTTTTAAAATCGGTACATTTTTCTTTACAAATTGGTGTGCATTGGATTTGTTTAGATTAATTAAGATTGATTCTCAAAGTACACAATTTGCTTAGGGGTGCTGTGAATACATTTTGTAATAAATTAGAACAAACGAGCTTTAAAAATTATAACAAAATAATTTACTTGAATGGAATAATAATCATGGAAATCAAATGACAAGTTTGTTTAATATTTGCAATACTTGAAATTATAAACATTTGGTACTGCTAATACCAAATACAATAACGTCAGCTTGTTTATACTTTTTCGTCATGATCGTAATAAACAGCGCCGGACAGAGTATATAATTCTACATGAAATTTTGCACTATTCTTTCGGAAATATCTGGTTAACGAACTTAACCTTCATTTTAGGGACCTTTAAAAGTTTATCAGAGGCGGACTCGATTGGACAAATCCTTCAGAAGTGAGCGTGATTACAACATTCAGGTAACCATACATACAGACACACACCGACAAAATTTTACGATTTTCGGACTCTGTGAGTGCCGAAACGTAAAGGTCCGTTAAAAACTAGAAATCGAAAATTTGGACGATTTCATTACACTCTCATGAATGAGAATATAATAATCTCCTTGACAACGAATTTGGAAAATTTAAATTCTGAAGATGTCCGAAATTGACGTTTCATAAGAATTGTTTCTTTGTATGAGCAAACCTGAAATACTGAATGCTAGGCGGCATTGTTCAGTCAAGCATAGAAATTCCAATGAAAAATACCTAACAATGAAAACAACCCTGAATAATTCGTTTGCATCATTCTCACAGCACTCTTTTCTCCATATCATATTACAAGCACGTGCAGTCGCTCGCATTTTCAGCGAAATTTTTAGTATTATTATCATTATTATTATATAAGAATCTTCATAATGAAACGACAAACAAGCTTCCGCCTACGTACATGCATATGCACGGGATACACGCACACATTTACGGTGATTAACCCTAACATTCCGCACATTTTGCAACTTCCAGACACTTTGACGTAATATATTTTCTTCAAGAGCACGTGTCACAAAACTTTCCACAATGTCGGTAAATGTCGATGCAGGAATCTATAGACAAACTACTTTAATTATTGTATCATAACATGGAGCGATACCATGCTTCCGCCTTCCACATTCTAGCCGCAAGTTTGCTAATCGTACGGAAAAGTTGTATTCAGAACTCTCCTTACCCACCTACTGTCTTCACATCATTAATCCAATTATCAGTCTGAGCGCCATTTACCAACTTCATTTGAGGAGCGGTGGTTTGTTAGACGATTAGTTCAATGAATAGATGAAACAACCAATCCTGCAAAAAGTTGAAGAATTCCAGGAAACTGATTCAGATTGGACATTGCATTTAATCATACACCTGGAAATCAATGTAGATAAATATAATCCTTTGCGGGCTAGTTCATTGATTTCCCTACCTTATCCAATACAAAAAAGCGAGCCTGTATAAATGTAAAAAATAAATATGATAATCAATGTTTTAAATGGGATGTTCCATCAGCATTATATCCAGCTTCACAGAATACCAATCGTGTTTCTAATTATAATATGTATGAAGATAGCTTAGATTGAACTGGTATGGACTTACCTGTAACTTTACAGAATATCCCAAAATCTGAGCGTCAAAATGAAATCTCCATCAATGTATACGGTCTTGTACGAAGGAATTTTGATTATACTGTTGTCCCCCTACAAATTACATCATAAAAGAGAGTACAGCCTGTTAATCTTTTACACGTACAAGAAGAATACATTGATGAAAGCATTGATGATAATGTGTTCTAAATAGATGATGAAGACATTGATACTTCAAATTTCTACTATACATGGACTAAAGATCTATATGCACTAGTTGGTAAACAACTATCTAAAAAGAAGTGTAAAAGTATGTTTGCGGTCGATGTCTTTATTATTTTTCAATCGAAGAAAACTTGTGTGAACACAATGATAACTGTAAAAAGATGAATCATTCTAGAATCCAATTACCGAAACCAGAGAAAAATATCATTGAGTTCACAATCTACAGAAATAAGGAAAAGGTACCGTTTGTCGTATATGCCGATTGCGAGTGTCTGTTGCTTTCCGTTGAAGAATCGCAGGAGAACTTAAGTAACACTGAGATCTTTCATAAGCATCAGATATTAAATATAGGCTATTACATAAAATGTAGCTATGATGACGCACTATCTGAGTATAAGGCATGCCTGGATGATGAAGCTAATCCAGCCAAATGGTTTGCAATGGAATTGCAACAATTGGCAGAGGATGCAGAAACAGTATTCATATGCCCCATACCTATGTACGACTTGACTACTTAACAGAAGGCTGCCTTTAGGGAAGCTACTACCTGCCACATTTGCGAGCAGCGAGTATAGCACCCGACCAAAAGAAAGTGCGTGATAATTCACATTTAACTGACAACTACCGAGGGCTTGCTCATGTAATGTAATCGAAATTACAAAGATTCTCGAACCATACTCGTTGTCTTCCATAACTTGAGAGGGTATGATGCTTATTTCATCATTCACGAAGTAGCCACTGAGTCTGAAGGTCGAATTGATCTTCTCGATCTAAATAAAGACAGGTATATTAGCTTCACAAAAAATGTTAGAGAGGTTAAGATAAAATTCCGCTTTACTGATTTATTCCACTTTATGGCTTCTTCGCTAGATAAATTAGCATCATACTTGGACGAATACAAAATTGTAAGTAGAGTCAAATGTTGAGGGGAAAAATGTAGTGAAAAAAGTTCCGAGAAAAAGCGATATATATTTATAAAACTCGAGGGAAAAAGTTACTTTTGCTATGTTAAGTTAATAACGAAAATACTTCAAAAAAACAACAAGAACGTCAATATGATCAGGTCCATTAAGCTAGCACCTCCACAACCGAATTTTACGATTTTCCATAGCTCAGAATTTTGCGCTTTTTTCGGGCTTTTGAAATCCGCAAAAAAAATTTCCCCGAAACAACCCTTAAATTCAAAAATCAACCCCTTCAAAAAATTTGAATTTTTTACAAATTTATTCCCGGCGTATTTTTGAGCTTTCTTTGGGCTCCTCGAAAATATCCACTCCGATTTTTGGGCTCCAACCCTTAACGTTAAAAATCAACCCCTTTCTCCCACGCAGATATGACTTTGTCAAAAAATAATCTTTTTCAGAATTTTACAGTGTGGATAGAGACTTTGATTTTTGGGCTCCTCGAAAATACCCACGCTGATTTTTGGGCTCCAAACCTCATCGTTAAAGATCAACCCCTGGGAACCACGCAGATATGACTTTGTCAAAAAACAATGTTTTTAAGAATTTTAAAGTACCAATAGAGTCTCTGATTTTTGGGCTCCTCGAAAATACCCACTCTGATTTTTGGGCTCCAACACTTAACGTTAAAGATCAACCCCTTGGTACCACGCAGATATGACTTCGTCAAAAAATAATCTTTTTGAGAATTTTAGAATGTGGCTAGAGCCGCTGATTTTTGGACTTTTCGACAATGTCATACCTGCGTGGTGGAAAATGGTTGATTTTTACCGTTAAGGGTTGGAGCCCAAAAATCGGAGTGGGTATCTTCGAGGAGCCCAAAAATCAGAGACTCTATTGATACTTTAAAATTCTTGAAAACATTATTTTTTGACAATGTCATATCGGCGTGGTTCCAAGGGGTTGATTTTTAACGGTAAGGGTTTGAGCCCAAGAATCAGAGTGGGTATTTTCGAGAAGCCAAAAATCAAAGTCTCCATCCACACTGTAAAATTCTAAAACAGATTATTTTTTGACAAAGTCATATCTGCGTGGTACTAAGGGGTTGATTTTTATCTTCAATGGTTGGAGCCCAAAAGTCGGATTGCGTATTTTCGAGAAGCCCATGAATCAAAGTCTCTATCCACACTGTAAAATTCTCAAAAAGATTATTTTTTGACAATGTCATATCTGCGTGGTACAAAGGGGTTGATTTTTACCGTTAAGGGTTGGAGTACAAAAATCGGAGTGGGTATCGTCGAAGAGCCCAAAAATCAGAGACTCTAGCCACATTGTAAAATTCTAAAAAAGATTATTTTTTGACAATGCCATATCTGCGTGGTACCAAGGGGTTGATTTTTAACGTTAAGGGTTAGAGCCCAAAAATCGGAGTGGGTATTTTCGAGGAGCCCAAAAATCAAAGTCTCTATCCAGACTGAAAAATTCTAAAAAAGATTAAGATTAAGAAAAGGGTTGATTTTTAAAGTTAAGGGTTGGAGCCCAAAAATTGGATTGGGTATCTTCGAGGAGCTCAAAAATCAGAGAATCTAGCCACGCTGTAAAATTCTCAAAAAAAGTATTTTTTGACAAAGTCATAACCTGATAAACATAGTTTATTTTCAAAAGCTGCTTCACTCGCACTTTTCTGTGCGTTAGAAGAGGACACGTGGCACTTGCGCACTAAGTGAAGAGTGTTTACTACTTAAAGGTCTGGCACTTACGGTGGCGTTGCTCCTGCCAAATCGCATGTACGGAGATCGGACTCCTTATTATTCCTTCGTCATCCGATCCACAGTAAATATTTCAGTTGTCCAGTTGGGTGTATATCCCTTCTCAAAAATTTTCTTATACTTGCTGATTCGAACTTTGTCAGCAACTTTTAATTTTTGACGTTTCGTAATAATTTTTCTTTGCTTCTGGTAGCGTTGCATCAATTCTTGCTCATGATCGGTTGTTACATCTTTTGGTTTCATACAAATTATTCGATGTTCCGTGTTGTTATACTTGAATATGAGAGTAGGCAAGATATCTAACCATTTGTAGTTACCTTGCAAGTTGAATTGTGACCACATCTTATTCTTAAGCGTACCATTAAATCGTACAATACCCAGATAACAAAATGCCTGCACAATGCGAGCATTATGGGTCGCACGCGTGCGGATAAAGCCGCATTACGTGAGTTCATATCACCACGCAGATGTGTCTTCCATGTGGTCGCATATGTTTCCACAAATGCGAGCACGTAGAGCGAGTAAAATGATTGTAACATTACGCTGAAGATATTAAAATGATAACTCGATAAATACCAGTTGAACTTGGCACTTAATAATGAATAATAAAAAGAACATGATTTTTCGAGCCAAACTCAAATGGTCTTCACAGAGTTCTCATTCTAATGTCATGAAATAAATTTTTTATTGTGATGAAAGAGCAAGATATGTGCATATATGTTTTGAAAGAAAAATTATTTTCAGTAAATATCATAGTTATATGAACATGTTCAAGTTATACACGTATCTGAAATACATACATCAATACAATATTAAATCTTAAATATGTACTGAGATCACTTTTTCGAAACACAACGTGTATTTGCAATCATATTTGGAACTAATAATGATGAAATAGCAGAACGCATGAAAAATAACAGCGAAAGCTGCTTGACGAACATTTTTGGAGTTTAAAATTAAATCTCAAAATTGTGCTAAGATCACTTGTTCGTAAGATATAACTTAGTGTACTTATTTTGAGCTTATAACTTTCTTGAATGATAGAATGTATATCTTATCGTTAAATAACAATGAAGGTCACTTTACGCTTATCTTAATCATCTATTTAGATATATATTTTTTGAAAGATGTCTTATAAGTAACCGTTTGCACTTAGTAACTCACATAAATCACAAAGCATGCCTCAAATAATCTCAAAATCTTAAATAACATATCACGTTAAACATTGGAGTCTGTACTTAAAATTATTCTAGTAAATACTGATGAAAATCACTTTCAAAGTTATAATTAAGTTGATTTAATACTGACAAAATTCTTGAAAATTAAAAACTATTATGTCAAAGTAAAAAATCAGGTCCTCTGGACCGAGTGTGCCACCCGAGGGTTGAAATCAAGTATGAAAAACGCAGGAACTTAACAGTAAATACATAAGTACTATTATGAGATCAAAATTTTATAAACATGCGTGTAAATCCGTACGTGTTTCCTCTGGTAATTCTTTTTTCAAATTCACTCTCATTTTTAAACAAGAGATTATACGCGTTTTCTTGTGGCAATACTCGCAAATTTACTTACGTATTTATCACCGATATTAATAATAGGGCAGTCTCTGTCAGTTTAATTTCTACACTAAGTCCGTATCTTCAAACTCGTCGTCTCCCTGAAATTCTTCTTCATCCGCGGGATCAGATTCTTCATCAGCCAGTTTTTCTAAATCTTCTATCCTGGTCATCAGTGCGTTCAAACGTTCCTTTTCATCAATTTCGACTGGGAATTCGATCTCTACAATTTTTTTCAAGGAATTCCAATACCGTTGCTTAGTAATGCGGAGCACTTCTAGCATTTCTCCCTTATATTCAGCCTTGGTTTCAGGGCCTCGGAACAATGGACATTTTTGTGCAGCATCTGAAATTTTATTTAAATGTATCTTCCAAATTTTATATAAATATTATAACATCTTTAAATTCAGTTGCGTAACAAAATATTAAGGATGATTTACAGCATAATGTATTAGACACCCTTGTGTCACCAAACTTCTCAAAGTTCTTCCCCCCAGTCCATGAAAACTTGGAAACCAATTCATCCGTCATCGTTGCTTTCAAAGCAGAATTTAAAAAATCTCTGACTTTCGTTCCGCACAAGTTCAGTAGATAGTGAACCTAAAAATACATTGCGTTTTATATTTTACGATTAATTTTCTCTTATTTTCTTCAAAAGAAACTATTGCATTTTTTAAATAAATTAATAGCTTTCTATAGAAATTTGTACCAGAGTCCTGCGCGGGCCGGTTTGGGCTAGCCTAGCCCAGCTTTTCGGGTTCGACTGGACTGTAAAACGCCGAGTCTTATTTTCTAACGCAGGTCTATCCAGATAGGGGGAAATTGCCCATTTGCCAGATGGGATTTCAACACCACCACCGACCTCTACTCATTTAACTTCACGAGAGCGACCCCCCCCCCCAAGCCACTGGACCTAAGAAGAGAGAAGTGGTGGTGGAACTCGAACATTTGGAGATTGAGTCGAATTCCCCTATCTGGGAAGGCCTGTCCTAACGATTCGACTTGAACTCATGTCCAAAGCCCATCAGCTGGCCTCGGTTAGTCCGAACCGGCCCGCGCATGACTCTGATTTTTGTACACAATTATGAGCTCAAGAATTTTGAATAAACAATACATTATAATTTTGGTACGCTTTTGCCGTTAATTAATCATGAATAGTTGAAGGCTTATTAGGCGTATAAAAGATGTTTATTTGTAAAATATTACATCGATGCGTTTTGACCGCAAGCTTCGGTCCTTATGAAGACGATGGATGATAATAAAATTGATGAATTCGTTTTAGAACTTCATTACAAAGATAATTTTTATAATAAAAAAGGTTTTTGTTGAGCAGAACAAGTTGGAATAAATTAAAAAGTAACGTAACCTTAGTTTGAGATGTCACAAAATATGTTGCTGGAGATGTTTATTGGGTTAAAACATTATAAATTTTTTAGAATAAACCACGAAGTAGTATAAGGAGATCCAACTCTATGGGCTATTTCGGAAAATTGTACACCCATCGTTCCGTGCCCACATCCTATAGCACTTCAGATAACGTATTCTAGCGCCTCTTGCGGAAAACCTTTATAACATAGGTTTTGCCGTTGGTTTTCAACAGTTTCAACTGGTTTCAAATTTACTCATGAGAGGCGCTACAATACTTAATCTGGTATGCTGTGGATATGCTATAGGAAGTGGGCACGGAAAAATGGGGGGTATCCTTATATTAGAGTTGGATCTCCTTATACTACTTCGTGGAATAAACATTTTAAATGTTAAACGTGACGTCGGAGGGAGATAATAAAATCGATAGATTAGTATCCATTTTATTTCAATCTTTCCATTTATTCTAACTTTTTCTACTTAAAAAAAACAAAACTTTTTTGATATAAAAATCTCTTCTCAATGAAATTTTAAAACGAATTCATCAATTTTATAATCATCCATCGTCTAGATAAGGACCGAAGCTTCGGTCGGAACGCGTCTATGTAATTGTTTATATACGAAGGTGCTTTCCAAATTCACACGTCTACGTTTATTTGCAGATTCATTTAACTCTTTGAATTCTTTTATAGTTTTCAACGGAAAGCCTTGAAGGGGTTCGTAAAGACTTTCTTCTAATTGCTGTGTGCCAAGATTTTTATTCATTAACTCTTGCAGAATTTTTGAACTCTGCTCTAAGATTTCATTATTTTGATTCTCCAATCTATCGTTCTGTTCTTTTATAGACCTCCAATGAAAATTTCAAAAATCAATACATGCATTCAGAAATCGAAAAAAATTGAATAACTCTTTTCTTTTCTTTCTTTTGAACTTTCTAACAGGGACCCGAACGAAACTTTCGTTCCATTTCGCTACTGCCAATTAAAACAAATCATTTGAATCGAAACATCAACGTAATTTCAGATATTATATAATTTCGGCCAAATCTAGAGATAGCAGATCAAAGTTTAGTAAAAAGTTATTTTCCTTCTATCAATAAAGAAATGGAACGAAAGTTTCGGTCGGGTCCCTGCTTTCTACACATATTTTAGAGTTAAATTTACACAAATGCCTAATGAGGGAAAGAAGCGTAGTATTTATATAAATAATAATGTACTTACTGCAAGTTGGCAAGAATTTCCTTAATTTCAGAGTAGGAATTGACAAATTCGGAATTCGAAGAATTATCACTGATCGTGGCCATTTGCTGCACGAAATCTGAAGTATTTTCAATACTTGGTAAGTTGCTGTGTGCTGTTTCGTGAGAGATTTCTCCTCCAGTAGAATTGAAACAAATGTTACTAATAATAGGCAAATCTAAAGTAATATTAGTAGCATTGCTGGATGACTTGCTTCTGGGTGCTGTTTCGCTTCTGGAAAAAATTGTTACATTGGGATCAATGTACACTGCCGGTCAAAAGTTTCAGGACACCTCTTTTTTAATGACTGATTAAGTTATCTCAATTTTAATTATGTCAGAGCTAAAAAATTTTTTCTTCAAAGGGTTCAATGCTCTTAAATTTCGGTATAAAATAAGCCCAGGATGAAGCCTATTTTGCAAGAATAGTGTACTTTTAAATGTTTTCTTAAATTTTCAATAACTTCTGAAATAATTAACATTTTTTAACGTTCTTGGGCTGATTTTAAAGCTATATTTTACAAAAATATTGTTCTTACCACAAAGAATATTACAATTTTTTTACTTATTAGTTATAACTTTAAGTGGTTGCGATAGCTTTAAAATCAGCCCAAAAACATTAAAAAAGGTTAATTATTTCAGAATTTATTGAAATTTTAAGAAAACATTGGAATTTACACTATTTTTGCAAAATCTACTTAACTAATAGACAAATTGGCTTCATCCTGGGCTCATTTTATACAGAATTTTAGGAGCATTGAACCGTTTGAAAAAAAAAATTTTTAGCTCTGACATAATTAAAATAACTTAATCAGTCATTAAAATAGAGGTGTCCTGAAACTTTTGACCGGCTGTTGACTTTACTTAGTGTATAGCAATTTTTCTGATCTATGAAATTATTGTACCTTTTCAAGGAAGGACGAAATTAGGAAAGTAAATTTAATATTCAATTTGTATTTTATATTTACACGTATTTCTTACCGTTCGGTCTGAGAAGTGGTATTGTTATTCGAAGTGGAAATGTTTTTTTTTTGGCGGTGCTTTTATCGCAGAAACTTTTTCTGCTGACTTCTGTAAATTCATTTTTGCTGCTACAGCTTTTAAACGACTTATTTCATCTTTTACAGATGAGGCCTTAAATTTTTTCCTTTCAGGAACGTCATCGTCGGAAGTTGTTAACAGATTGGATGGCATTTTAACTGTTCTGCCACTACTTGCTGTTCGGGCTACTCTTTTAGCTGTAGACATCTTCAATCCCTTCTCAGTTAATAGATAAACCATGCCGCTGAAACTGAGTTAGTAAGTAGTGTAAGCTTTTAATTTTAGTTTTTCAGAATTGAAATAAGTGACATCTATGTGCAAAAGGTAGTAGAATTATATTTATGGTTACATTTTTCTCCTATGAAGTGCAACACCGTAAAATTATTGAATGAATATAAACTAGAATGTGATATTTGAGATGTGGGTTGGAAGCATTTTTATTTCCTTTCAATTAAATAGTTCCAGTTACGAAACTATCTGCTCTTGATTAAACTAGCTGACTTTTATTGACTTGAAAAAAGTGTTTAAGGAAGACAGAAGCGTTGGTAAATTTTCGTGAATTTTTGTTTGTTTAAGAACTCAACAAAATAAAAATAATTAAAGGTGAGAGAAAGAAGGAAAGAAAAAGATCTTTCTGTTTTCTTTTCTATTTTTTCCCCTATTTTAAATAGAGGTATTTACGTGTGTGGTCATCCAAATTTGGTCATTTCGTTACTTGAGATTAAAGATTTTATATCTTTAGGAATTTTCTCATTGCAGTTGAAAAATATACATTTATCTTAAGCATGTGTAGCTCATTCACGGTTTGAAATATCGAACCGTGAACGAGCTACACATGCTACGTTAAGACCATTGTACATTAAAATTATATTTTCATACAACTAAACTATAAACTTCGCAGAAAATGAACGGGATTGAAAATCACAAATTTCCAGGAAAGGAGCAGGACTTTTTCTTAAAGTAGAGAAAAAACATGATTTACTTACATTTTATTTTTTACAGACGTAACAGTTGATATTTAAGATACAAATTAATTTAATTTGCGGCTACTGCTATTGGCGTGAGTAAAGTTACGCATATCAATTTGTTCTCTACTACTCTCTCTTCCTCTCCTTCTACAGCACTCCATTGTGGCATCCTATAAACCTTGCTTTTTAATTCGCGTATATCAATTGCTTCAAGCCTTTCTGATAAGTATGTGCAACGATACACCCCTACGGTATCTGATGTTATTCCATTATCATAAATTCCAGTCACCGTTCTGAATGTTTGGACGATCAGAAAAGTGTTTTCTTGTAAATGTACAATATTTCTTATAACGCATATTCTGGACTCAGTCAGAGCGCAGCAACTGTCACGTAAAGCAGTTGCCAAAGTACATTTACCAATTTCTAATTTATGGAACTGTCGACAGAGATTGATGGGCCAATTCTCTGGAAGAGGTCCTTCAGCATGACTTTGTGAAGCGCGAACATGGATTTCGTTGTCAAGTACAGCAACGTATAAATCATCTCGTTCAGAGATCCTTTTATAAACTTGCGGCAACGAAAGATGTGGTTTTCGAATAAATTTTCGAAGTGTCGGCATGTTATTTTCATAACAGAAAGCGCTTGGGTATCCATACCACCTAGCCGGATAACGTCATCTACTATGTGTAGCAGTGCGTGCACGTTATACGACATAAATTGCTCTCCATAAAGTTGTTCGCATAAAGTAACGCAACTTTCTAAATCCGCTTGGCAGAAAGGATAAATTTCAGGGGGTGTCTCTTCCGAAACCAAAAGGCGCATAATACATTGTAGTAGTATAAAATAATCATAATAATCTTCATGAAAAATATTATGTAGAACAGCTGGAGCAGTGTAAAGTAATAGTTGCCTATACTCAGTAGCTTTAAACATGTGACACATTGTTAATTTATTTGGACGTCGATTGAAATCTGAAGGACAGTAAGATTTGAGTAAATATCATTCTTGCGTCAAGGATATTCAATTTTCGACCACTCAATCTTCCATGTCTAAATTTTCCTTCTATATTTGGAGATATCACTTTCTTGACATTCCCAATCCAAACAGAATGCATACCTTCGTGCGGAACTTGTGAAACCAATCCCAAAACCGGAGCTAAAGGACTTCTTGCTTTATGGTGATCTTCATCAACGAGGTTTCGGTATTCTTCATCTGTTCTTAATTCATGCCCGACACCTGGAAAAACCATGGCTCCACCAACACCTTGTACAGTACAACGGTGACCGACAACTTTACATTTGGAACATGCGTTCGCGGATGTATGACCGTAGTGATTCAACACAAATGCTCGGGCAGGTGCGTCAGCTATAAGTCATCGTATGTTTAAAGGAAGTAGTCGATCCCTTACCAATATACCACCTTCCTCCCGCACATCGACAATCTCTTGGACAAATTGTTCAAAGAAATCGAAGGGGTTGGATGGTTTGTTCCTCCCTTTATATATACCTGCAATAATAGGTCTTTTATCTCCAATGTTTAAAATTCTATACTGAATTGGCCAAAATTGATCCTTGCCCTTATCAACTTTAGCACCATCAGTACTAAAGTCAATTTCAATTATTTCAGGCAATACATTTTCGGGAAGGCTCTCCAGTTCTTTCGTAATTGTAGATTTAAATCCTATGTGAAGGTATTGTCCACCAGAAATTTCCTGAACGTATCTACTTGCAACAGCTTCGTAAGTATGTAACAATGTTCTTGTATCCTTGGGTAGATGGATCAAGTTAAAGGGGAATCCTCTTAATGTTTTCAAGAGTATGTACCCTTGCTTATGTTTCAAATCAACTAAGAGGAATGTATTTTTAAGCACAGTTCTTTGGATACTTACAAGATTTTGATGCACTTCAATATTTCTATTTCCAGCTTCTGAAATATCAGATCCACTCATGTTATCTTCTCCCTCTAAATTCTCATTGTCAATATCATTGTCCTCTGCATCACGATCTTCTTGCAAATTCTCAATCACAATATCCTCATCCTCCAATTCTGCATCACTATATCCCTCACCAGAACTCACCGTAGCTTCAGAATCACTAGAATATTGTGCCTCATGAAGGTTTTCTGCAATGTATTCGGCTCCATCCACAAAAGACGAGGTAGCAATCGACAATTCTCCATTTGACCTTTCATCCAAGCTTCTTTCAGAACTACCAGAATCCTCAGTGTCATGCCTTGCAGCACAAACAGTGTCCAGGCGTCTTTTCTTCTGTTTCGCACTGAGATCCCTGAACCTTTTAAATTTCTGAGACATTGTCTTCCTTTAATTTCAACGTATGGTTCAGCACCAGGTCCATATGAAAATAATTTGTTAAATGTTTTCTTGTAGATTTCTATTCTTTGTGAGTGATGTAAGGAATATATTAGAAATTGTCGGTTGGAAGGAAGGTGTACGTTCAGAGTTGGCTTGAAGAAGGTGTTCGTTCGGTGAAGTATTTTATTCTTGAAATTTTACACTGGCACCACTGACGCAGGGGATCACACTTTAAAAAAATAAGTTTGCTTTAGTTATTTCACATTCGAATTCATACTACGTGTATAATTTCAAAACAATAAAATAGTACAATGATTTTTATATTTATTGTAAAATGACTTTATCATGAATTAATTGTAGTATACCATGTAATATTGTGAATATGGAGCGAAAGAATTTGTTCTTAAAATTTCAAAAAAGCCTCTAATCATCATTTATTTTATTTATAAACGTGATTGTATACGCTTTGTATACTCTACCTTTTTTTTATTTACGATCAAGTTTAAAAACAAATGTAAATGATGATTAGAGGATTGTTTGAAATTTCAAAAGCCAATTCTTTCACTCCATACATTACATAGTATACCACAATTCATTAATACTATAGTCATTTGAAAAAATATTTGAAAACCGTATTATTTTATTGTTTTTAAATTATACATACAGTATGAATTCGAAAGTAAAATAACTGAAGCAAACTTAATTTTTTTTAAGTGCGATCACTTGCGTCAGTGGTACCACTACAAAATTTGAAGAATAAAATAGTTCACTAAACGAACACCTTGGTCCACCCAACCGTCGAAATACAATTATGTGGAGCTGAGAGCGTGAATAATCTTTGACTCAAAGAAAAGGACTCAAACAATGCCAGTATCTCCGAGTATGAAGACCTGTGTTAAATCAATCTTCTGTTTTTTCGTCGACAATAAATAAAGATACTTCATGAAACCAATGTTACAATTATTTTCTTCCTGAGATTGATAATTTTTAACATTGATCGACAATTAAACCTTTCATTTTAAAATGCTAAAAATATGCAACCAAAACAATGTCACACTCAATTATTCAATTTTGAACGCATTGAAGCTTTTAATTAAAAATTATTTTATTTACAATATTTCAATTTTCAAATTATTTAACGAAATACTTATATTTCAAAATTCTGTAATTGAAAATGCATTCCATTGCAAAACATTGAATTTTGAATAATTAAAACTTAAAATTATTTAGCTTAAAATTGTGAACAGTACGACTGAAATATTATTATCCGATTTTGAATGTTTTCGAATTAAAAATGTTCAGCTATTAAGACTTGCCAATTAAAATGGTATGTATAATTTTGAACAAATTTTCTTCAGAACGTAAGAAACAGTCAAAAGCTTACAATCCGAGGCTTAAGACAGAAATAAAGAATAGGTGAATTTAAATATTTTTAATAAATGATTGTAAACTATCGCTAAACAAGTTCAAAAATTCTTTTTAAGGCAAAGTGAAAAATGTTGGCATTAACAGAATAGACTGCAAAAAACATAAACTGATCTTAAAAATAAGATGGTTGACCCTTCCTACTATGAAAATAAAGTTCTTATAGTCTGAACGTCAAAGACCTCCATGAAATCTTAGACGGATGCAAGAAAATATATCAGTTTTCATGTAAATATATATTTTCAATATTATGAAGAGAAGAGCGAAACTAATCAAAAAATTTTGCAATTTGGAAGGCAATTGAAAAATTAAAAACCCGTTCGAAAATAATACAATCTAAAAATGTGAACGAACTATTTTTTATAAATCGGCATTTAGTTTTTATCGAAATCGATTAATATGACCAACTTACGTTTTTCGATTGAAAATTTTTATGATTCTTATTGCAAAATTTTCTGTTAAGGGAACTAAAATTATGGCGAACATTTTGTTTGTTTGATACTTCTGGATGTGTATAAGAATATTAAATTCAGGAACAGAAAATGATTTCAAGCAAATAATAATTCTTTAAATATAACTCAAAGGAAGCAAATTTCTTTGACCACTGAAATGAAAAAAATGAATTGGTATTCCTTGATTTTTAAAATTTTTATCACTGAGATTGAAAATTCTGTCAAATAAAAAAAAAAGATTTAAATACTTTTTACATTTACTTGAAAATCATTAAAAATGTTTATCCCGTTTTTAATTTCACATTATTATTCACAGGCAAAAGCAGTACACGAATTAAAATTTTTTAACATTATTTTTTTAGTTTTTTTAAAACAATTTTTAAAATTTTTTACACCTGATAAATTAACGAAATTTAAATTATATCTAAACACAACATTTGTAATGAGCTATATAATTGTAACCTGTAGATAACAATATTTATACTTATAAGATTTTAAAATACAATGGACTTGACATTATTATAATATTAAAATGACAAGGGAAAGTTTCCAAAAGTGAGTTGGCCGGTTTATTTGCGTTCTATAGCATAAAATAATACCGAAAATATCAGTAATAATATCAGTGTCAGTTAATTATTGTTGTCAAGCATGAATATCTTTTGTGGGGCATAATTTTTTTGACCGAAAATACTCGTTGGGGGGGCAAATCCCGAAAGCAGTGATGAGAATCGAAAACTTAGTAGGAAAAATATATAACTTTTCACGTGCGAGGAATTGAGGTTATATCATTTGTTTATGTACTTAGCACAGAAGTAAAACGAATAGGTGCAGGTATATAATCCCTTGGCATGTACTAATCAGTACTATAATTGAGAAGAAAAATAATTCTACTATAATTGAGTACTATAATTAACAGTACTATAATTGAGAAGAACACGAAGAACATACGAGAAAACCGAGTAAAAAAACACGCGATGTAGCCCGCCATCCGTGAAGTCAAGGCTGGTGAGGGGCTGAGGGGTTCGGTCTGTTTGCCGCTGGTGCTGAGGTTAAATCAACATGGCGTCGGTGACTGGAGGGAACATTTAAACAAAATATTTAATGAAATAATAAAATCGATATTTTTTTTCATATTGATTCTAATATTTTATTAAATAGATATTGAAAAACAAAAACTAATTTCCAAAAAAGTTTTTCACACTATATAATAAGCTAATGGAAAATTATTTTTTAGTAAGATACTAGAAAAATAAAGTTCTGCCCTATACACTATTAATATTAACAACTTTACCTAATACGAATATGTTTAAATTGTTTATTTATACTGTTAATTTATTATTGAAAAATGTTGGCGATTCATACATGCATTGCGCTCTCATTGTGCTCGCACTTCATGATCGCACGTGTGCGAGCACTCTGCGACTCCTTGCACTCGCACGTAAGTTCCCATCACGCACAGTGTGTTGAGAACGCAGCATTTGTGCACGCACGACGCGAGACTCACCGCGTGCGAGTGAAGTGCGACGCACGATTGTCCCTGTGAAAGTATGGATTTCATGGCTTCAGTAAAATCATGTCCATTCTTGCTTTTCACAGGAACTGCCAAGGCATACTTTGAAAATATATTGATAACAGTAAGCAGGTATGTATTTGAAACCCTTATGCTCTTGAGAATATGGTAACATTTCAACTAAGTCAGCCTGCCATGTTTCATCTATACCACGCATTGTCACAGAACGAAGTGGATAATTTTTTCTTGCAGGTTTTTGCAGCTCTGTGACTACTATCTCTTTCTTCAGCGTTGCGTAGCAATAAATCTTGTTGGGTATTAATCTGTAAATTCTTTAATTTTGCATTTACTGATTCTTCAAGAATTTTCATTATAATATTATTGTTATAAATTTCATTACAAATAGATGACGCAACGTGCTAAAGCGTTCGAATCTGGTTTTGAACAATATGCTGTACAAGTCTCAAATTAACAGCATCAAGCTATTCTTCACCGTATTGAACATTACAGTCCTTTCTTATCGATATCGTAATTATCATCAGAGGTAAATTTAAAACCAATACCAGGAGGTCCACGATTTGTGGACGCAGCTCGATTTAGAGGATGTCTAAACACGTCGATACTAATTTTAATACTGATGCTTTAGTTAGCTTTAATCTCTTAATGCATGATTTGAGCTTCTCGCAATTTCCTTTATGATGGAAATAAAGTCATTTTGATGACTTGGACTTCCTGCTGCTTGAAATTCTGTGAGTAGTCGAAGGCGGCCAACTAGCTCGTTAGGATCATTTCAATAAATGTAGTCTGGCCGTGAATCTTTTCTTGCTATTAAAAATTGAGATATTAAACTCATTAATCGTTTCTTTTTCTTTAATGAACCTCCACTTGTTGATGATCGTTTATGTGGAAAAAGTTTCGCTATAATATTCGTATACGAGTACTTTTGAGTATTATTCGAATTTTTCTTTCTATGTGCATTCGTAGTAATACGAATTTCATTAGTTGTTTTTATCATCCTGGTTTATATAAGTTTCATCCGGTTTTTGTTTAAATAAGTGTTCAAATAAACCAGTACTTTTCCAATACAGTTTTTCACCATTCTTGATATATTGTCCATCAAAGCTGATTGGTGTATCACTAATTATGAACGTTCCATCATTGGCTTTTCTTACACCGTACACCATATCCATATATTGCTTTCTATTTTTATTTGATAGTCCAATAAATTTATTTCTCCACTTGTAATAATTTTCAATAGGTTAATAATTTTCTTGAACCATAGTTGCATCATGTGCTTGATCGTCGACAGCAGTCATGAAGGAAATATTATCATTTTCTGTTTCATCTTCATCTTTCTCAATTTTATTATTCATATATTTATTTTTCCTTTCAGATATATCAGGCGTATTCAATAACTTTTGTAATGGTGTAACGATAGGTTTAAAAGTTTAAATGTGAATATTTACTGTGGCTTCTTTGCCTAACGTTAGAATGCGGTGTTTCTGTCGAATAGCATAGCTTGCTTTTGCTATTCGGCGAAGCACATCTTGCTCCTTATGAAACACGTTTATACCTTAGTGTCTCACGCAAAACTAACTTTATTTACAATCAAGCAATCCTATTTATAGAATAATAAAACAGAAATATCCTTTTCTATATCTACCCTCATTTAAATTACTATCATTATCGATAACTAAAAATCCATATTTATCTGCATTCCAACACGCTGAACATAATTCTCGGAACTGAGTGTATGTCATATCAGTATTTATATGACCGGCCTACACATGTTTGAGATTTTTATCATCTTGCCGAAAAAGAAGTAATAAATTAACATTACCCCGGACTAGATGTTTAGGAACGCGAGCATACGTCTGAAATAAGTAGAAACCGTCAACATTGACGTGTCTACCCATGCAGAAGAAGGCTCTAACATTGTCCTGCTTCTCACAAACGATGTCATCAAAGATAAAGATAGAGTTCGGTTTAGCTTTACCAGGTGAAATTACTACTTCGTGCTCACTGATTTTGAGTAAAGCTAAATATTATAAAATGTGAGACCATTTGGATGCAGAATTAAAGAAAGCAGTGCATTCTTTTTGCCACAATTTGATGGTCCACAAAAACTGCACGAATGCTGTCTGACAGTAGATTACCATGAGGCTTCACCCTCTTATGTCCAGGCTCAACGAGGGAGTCTATATTTGCGACTGGAAGTTCGACAGGTTGCGTCCTGAATCTCATTTTAACCTTGACTGCCGAGAAAGTTATAAGTACAGCACTTATATAGCTTTTGGATCAGTTGAAAGATAACCTTCAGACAGCCAATAACAGTTGGTCCGCCTCCCCCAGCCTGTTAAGTCTCTACTCAAATGAAGTTTCCCGTTAAGATTACAGTATCCACTCCCCTCGGGAACAATTATGATGAGTTGTGGCTTCAACCACAGCTCGAGACTGACTCCTGAGAAAGCTATGAATATAGCGGTTATATAGCTTTTGGATCAGTTGAAAGAGAGCCTTCGCACAGTTAAAAACAGTTGGACTGCCTCTCCAGCCTGTTAAGTCTATACTTATATGAAGTTGCTCGTTGAGAATACAGTATCTGTTTCCCTTGGTAAATGAGGAAGCTATAAATACAGCGCTTACATAGGCTTCTAGTCAATCGCAACCTGACCTTCATAGAGTGAGTAATGCTTGTACACAGCAAGAAATGTCGAGGTCGAGGTTTATTTAATAATATTATTAACAAGTTACCTTTCGAGTTACATTTACCAGGATGCCAGTACTGCGGACCTACTATGCCACCTAAACGATTAGCACAAGGTGACCCTGGCATAAACGCACTGGACGCTGCTTGTAAGGAGCACGATATTGCTTATTCGAAGAATCGAGAGAACATTTAAGAGAGAAACGGAGCAGTTTGACAGCTGTGATCATTTTTTAAAGGGATTGGAATCAAAATATCATCGCTGCCTATCGGGGATACAAAAAAGGACAGAAACGGCATTCTTAGGTTTTGCAACTTTTAATAACTTTGAATGCAGGCCTTCTTGCCGGGAAATAAAAACTCGGTATGGGGTTAGGGAAGAGTAAGAGGAAGAGTAAAAAGGTTTCTAAGAAACAGGTAACTTTGAGATCGATTGTCGATGCTGCTAAACATTCCATGTCTTCTAGTAATGATGCTCAAGTTGTCATTAAAATTGCTGTGGAGGCTGCTCGAAAAGCTATTAAAAGAGCTGGAGGTAGAAGCCAAGTCAGAACACCTCGTATTCTACCTATACCCTCAAAAATTGGTGGTGTTTTACCACTGATTCCAATATTCGCAGGACTCAGCGCACTTGGAGCTCTTGCTGGTGGAGCAGCTGGTGTCGCAAAAGTTGTAAATGATTCCAATGCAGCTGAACATCAACTTCAAGAGACTGAATGCCATAATAAGACGATGGAGAAAATAGCTTTTTGAAAAGGCCTACACTTGAAACCCTATCGACAAGGACTGGGTCTTCATATCAAACCATGTTCTCAAGGTCATGGTCCTAAAGTTAAAAAACGCACATCTAAAAAACGTCTATTCAAGAAAAAAACTTACGGGAAGCTACCACATCGTACATTAATTGATTTTGATCTACTCAATTATGCTAAGACTCTAAACATTCCATATTTTCGAGGAGTCTTTATGCGAAATGAATTACCTGCTAGAGAACCTGAGCGAAAGGAGTCGGTCATAGTTAAACCTGATGATAAAGATGGTGCAGGTACTCATTGGCAGCATTAAAAAAGAATTGTTATGAAACATTATACTTTGACAGTTTTGGTAACCTTAAACCTCCCTCTGAACTCGTCAATCATCTAAGTGATGTTAGCTTTATAAAATATGACCATGATAGGTATCAAGACTGTAATACATTTGTAAATTGTCATTCATGTCATAAATTTCTATGTGGACAGCTTAATGTAAAGAGCAAACATAGTCTATATTAGGGCAAGTAATTGCTTTCAAGCCATCAGTATAGAGAAAGACATCATGGATGAACTGTTCACTCTGACTATTTCAGGCAACTCATCTGTGCATGAGGCAAGTATGCTCTTGGTTAAGTTGAGCTACTCATATTTAATTCAATTCCTAAGTTGGATGTGGGAAAGAATGAATTTTATATTGGTAATCAGGTGGTTACCATACCCCCTGACAGTTATGACATTGAAGATATTGAGCAGTATATATAGAGATCTCTGATGAATATAGACTTTTTCGTTGTAACAGTATCAGCAAAATGGGAATGAGATTGAAAAATATGTGCAAAAGAATTTGTATAATAATAATTATGCTATAGTAAATATTAGACCAAACAACAATACGTTGCGTAGTGAAATCAAGACCAACCGTGAAGTTAATTTTAAACCAAAAGATTATATTTTTCAGCTGTTGGGATTCACATCACGTGTTCTGGCAGCTAATAAGATTCATATATCAGATTTACCAGTAGCTATTCTCAAGGAGAATGCTTTCAGGATTGAGTGCAACATTACAATTGGAGCATATATTAATGATAAAAAAGTTCATACCATTCATGAATTCTTCCCCACCGTTCCACCAGGATATAAGATCGTTGAAGAGCCAACACACGTCATTTACCTTCCGGTCATCGTGAAGACAATACATCATATTCACCTCCGCATAGTTGATCAAGACGGATAATTGGCGAATTTTCGAGGAGAGACTATAATTATCCAATTACACTTAAAGTCAACGTGATGGGTATGATTTATAATCGTAAAGTGGGTGCAAGTTATATAAGGAAGCCACCATGCAAGAAATCAGTCAGTTTTGAATCAGTTCGTAAGAGATTAACATCTCAGAACGTGCGCTTCTTCAAGAAATTAGGTCTCGGTATTAATGGAATGGTATTGAGGTTGACCGATGTAAAAGTGTTGGACATACCAGCACCATGAAGAGCTACATTTCCTTGAATACTAATCAGCTTAATTATGCTGAGAATACAGGCTGGCTTGATATAGATCTGAATGCTCGAATAACAAACGAAGCTGGATACTTTGATGTCAGTATCCCACTCTGCATGATCCTCGGATTCGTTGAAGATTATTATCAAAAGATTATTGTAAATGGCAAACATGAACTAATCTTAACAAGATCAGGCACAGACATTATTGCTATTATTCAACCAGCGCAAGGAGAACCTGAAGATTTTTAAATTATCCTACATAAAGTTGAATGGATGGTTCCCTATGTTCTACCTGAAAATCGTCAGAAGATACAATTGCTAAAGTATGTTGAAAAGAATCGACTTATATCAATGAGTTTTCGATCCTGTGAAATTTCCTCTAATTCCCGTCACTCAGAACCATGTGTGGCAGGTAAAGACTTCCACACAAATAGAAAAACCATGATATATTATACTACGATTTCAAACAGGTAGAAAATATCAACGGAGAAGTTATATCAACTTTTTCGACCACTGTAAGATAACAAATGTTAAAGTTTTTCTAAATTCTCAGTATTATCCATATGGTAATTTAAATTTAAACATTGAACAAAATCATTTTGCATTATTGTATGAGATGTATGCTAATTTTCAAATGTTATACTATGGAAAAGAGCATGAACCTTTGCTAAAGAAGCGTTTCTTCAAGGATAATGCACCACTCATTGTAATTCACTGCTCCAAACAAAATGAGTTTATGAAACAAAGTTCAGTGGATTTTGAATCGAGTAATAATTTTCCCGCCAATACAGAAGCCTATTGTTTAATCATACATGATCGAATAGTTCAATATAAGCCCATTAGTGGCGTTGTTCAGAAACTAATTTGAAGTGGTCAACGAGCTGGCCATCCGCACTCTCCACGAAGATGCTCTTCCCCTGGTCTTCCTTTTCGAACCACCTTGCAGCTGGAGTTCACTACCTGGAAGGTATTAAAGCACTAATCTATGGTTAACACACAATTTCCATGGAATCAACTGGACTGGTGGTGACGTACCCTATGCAGAAGTTAGCCCTATACTTCAAGAAAAATTGATGACTGCGCGCACAATCTTCGTCAAAGGTCTTGAAAAGAAAAAGAAAATCTAGAAGACTTGAATTGTCCTTTGGTAAAAAAAATGACATTCGAAAAATTACCTTTATGTACACATCATACATATTACACTACTAATTGTGCAGTAAATAATGCTATAATATTAAAAAATTGGGTTCTAAATAAACCAGATAATTTTACAACGAGTACTGTTTCACTAGACGAAGTAGATGATAATTATACGGCAAAAGATTTTTATAATGATTTGGAAATCTGTTTGTAAAAACTAGGTTAAGATTTTTTCAAATTAAATAAATGGATTTTTAAATGGATTATTTAATATCTACTGACTCATAATTTCCCTCTCCTATTAATTTTAAGGTAGATCTATTAAGTAAATATTAGTTTATAGTTAGTTCTTTAGGTGAACATTATTTTATAGTTAGTTTTTAAGTAAAATTAGTTTATAGTTAGATTTTTTCAAGTAAACATTAATTACTTTGCTTATTATTAAATATCTTAGAATAATTTTCACTTTGATCTATCTGTGCATGCACAATATTGCCACCTCTTTTGCGTTGACTCTAGCTTAAAGGAAGTTATAAAGGTGGGATTTTATCCTATAAGAGGGGAATCCCCTATTAAAATGCTGCGCATGTGCACAGTTTGAAAATTGACATTGGTCGAATGGAAGGCTACCTACCAACGAGACCGCTGTCTGACCTGACACCAAAGAAGAGGTAATGCGGTGACGAGGATCCAGAAGGTTCAAACAAAGTAGGAACCAGGATCATTGTCGAGCTGGGAGGTACTTTCAATACTTTCCTACCTGCGAGGCTTGTGAAAGTTCTAGAAGATTCTGAAACTTTGGAAACAATGTAGGAAGCTGCTTCTGCTGAGACGCTACAATTGAAATATTTGGGTGGACAATACAATAATGTTGAATTTAAAAATGTTAAATAGATTGTAAACAATTATGAAAATAAATAAATCCAATTTTAATGTCTAACCATCGTTCTTAATATTTGTTAATTAGTTTCAGTTACTATGTAAGATTTTTTTTTGTTTCATTTACTTAAATTTTCTAAGATTTAAATTGATCCTCCAATGAATAAGTTGAAGCGCAGGAAATTTAAATTGATCAAATGTAAGTGATCCAAGATACAGAATTAGATGGCGCAGAGTTCCACGTAGAGGTCAGTGAGGTCGATCACTGATATCCAGGCGCGGATGTTCAATGTTGGAGAAACCGGCGATCCCCCCCCCCCCCCCAAGGGATTTTCGGACTTACCTTAACTTTTTTCTTTTTCACTGAGAAATGAAGAAAAGCTATAAAAAGTATGCAATTTCATGATGGCAAAAATAATTTAAAATTGGTCATTAATATTTGACAGATTGCAAAATATATAAAATAATATTATATGTGTAAAATAGTATGTATATATATATATATATATATATATATATGTATGTATGTATATATATGTATATATGTATACACAGCATGTGTACACAATTTTCTGACCCCCCACCCCCCCCATGACACTTCTCTGGATCCGCGCCTACTGATATCTTCATCCACTATCTGGATTACTGCCACTTGAAACAGCGCAGGGAATCACAACGCGGCACTTGTAGAAATAGGGGAAATCCCACTTCTTTTGTGTATAAGGTAGACGCATGACACTTGTAGAAACAGAGGAACACCCGTGGACGTTGGGGAAATCCCAGCGCCCGCAGGACGCAATGGACGTCACACCGTTTTATCGGTAAGGTACTGAGCATCAATTCACGATGGATAAATGCATTACCGACTGTTGATACATAGATATCAGTGCTGAAAGACAGTACTAATTTCACACTGGCGCAATCTGTTATTGATACCCGTTTACCCTTGATTGATAAGGTAAGCTCCTGATATAGCGACTGACGCTCGATCTATGACTGGGGATGTGCATTACCGACGGCCCCTGTTTTACTGACCTATGGTAAAATGATAATATAACAAAATTGCCGACCTTCCTGCTTTACCGACTGATGGTAACACGTCTCCCTACCCTACCGACATATTGTAAAATTATAATATAAAATATTACCGACCTACATGTTTTACCGACTGATGGTGGCATGGATCCCCACCTTACCAACGTATAGGAAAATGACAATACAAAAAATACTGATTCACCTGTTTTACCTACTAATGGTAAAATGGCTTCCTACCTTACCGACCGTTGGTGAAGCGATAATATAAAAATGAACGACCTTCCTGTTTTACCGGCTGATAGTAACATTACTCCCTACCTTACCGACCGATGGTAAAATAACAATATAAAAATGACCGACTTACCTGTTCTGCCTACCGATGGTAATAAATTGTTTTACCAATCCATGGTAACTTAGCATGGAACGGAACCTTACAGTGCTAATTTAGCAAGAATCTCCATTATCAATATCAAAAATAATATCCGAGCGCCCATGGTATTCCATAATACAAATTTTTGTCATAAAATATCAAATTCAACCTAGATTTTTAAGGTCAAAAATATTTTTTTTAAACATTGCCATATTTTTTTTCTATTATGTATTGGTTTTCTCTATAATTTGAGATGTTTTATAACCGCAATAATCTTCACAAATTGCCAACAATAATGAGAATACACAAAATAAATGTTTTCATCAAATTTTCGTCCTGTAAATCTGCAATATTTTCATCAATTGCTATTTTCTTTAAAATCAAAAGGATAATAATATATGTATATTGAGTACCCTTTAAAAATAATAACTTTCCAAAAATTGGTTTTAGAGAAAATTACAATAGATGAAAAGTGTACAGATTTACAAGAATAATACAGGTATATCGGTAAATTTGACGCAAAAAAAAAATTTTTTGTATGTTAAATATTTTTGGTCATATGTTGAGATTATTTTGGCTTATAAATCATTTAAAATTATAGTGGAAACCAAGACGAATTTTAAGAACTATATTGAAAATAACTTATCTTCATTAATTTGAGAGATATTTTCTATTAAAGCTTCAACGCCGTATGAGGAGTAATTTGGAATTTTTCAATATCAAATCGTTAATTTGTATTGTTTTATTCTGCGAATTTAGTTTTTTATTTTATTTGGAAAAAGCAAGCCCAAATGTTCGTGAAAACCAATAAACGTTCTAGTAGCTTTGCATGCTTTTGAGTGGCTCAAATATGAAATTTTTTTCTACATTATATAACTTGTCCAATTTTCAAAGAATAAATTTGAAATCGTGACTTTTTAAGGATTTTAATTTGAAATTAATTAATTTTTAAGGCTTCCGATTTTTAAGTATACCTTTACTGAGTAAACAATTACTGAGTTCGTTTTTCCCAACTCTATCCTTCCAGGTACCAGCAATAAAGTAATGAAGCAAATTCTAAATACACGTTCCGAAATTTGGGAAAGTTCACTGGAACAGATATCGTCGAAAAACTAACCAGTAACCCCTGATAAAAGGATTTACCTAGGTATCTAGAACCTTGGAAGACTTAACTGAAGCTATAATCAAATATACAGAATAATGTGCCTTGAGCTTAAATCATAATTTTATGAAGTTTGCCGAGAATGATGCTATTGTAATGAAATGACTTCAGCTTTATCTAAACGACATAATTTTGCAGTAGGTCCCTCCAAAATCCCGAAAGAAGAAATCATCAGTAATTTGGGATCCACAATATATACTCTTCCACCCGAAAAAGCGAATGACATACGGCGTTGGACGGCCAACATCTTACGCCAAGTAGTTGGGGGTGTTAAGTAAGAGAAAGGGGTGTCTGCAGGGGCTGTGAGGTATTGAAAAAAGTGAAATAAAGGGAAAATTTGAGATGGGATGGAAAGTATTAAGGAAAGGGTGGAAGACTTGCTAGAGGAAAGAGAGGAGGGTATGGTGGTACTGGTGGTGGGGGGGGGCTTTAACGCGAGGATAGGGAGGGAAGGGGGCCTTTAGAGGGAAGGGGAGAGCTTCGAAAGGAAAACGAAGGATAACATGATAAATAAGGAGGGGAGACTCTGAAGGACTGGGTGGAGGATAGAGGCTGAGCGGTGGCGAATGGTATGGTAACAGGGGACGAAGAGAGAGAATACCCATATGTTGTGGATAAGAGTAGAGGGCGGCAGATGGCAAGGTGGGGAATAAGTGTCGACGGGGGAGAGGCTGAGCTGGACGAGGGAGGCGACAGAGAATTATCAGGAGCAGTTAGGGAAGGTACGCTTTGAAAGGGAGTTTGTAGGAGAGATATGGGAGGATTTAAAAGAGAAAGTGAAAGGGTGTGTGCAAAAGAAGGCATACAGAAAGAAGAAGAAAGGAATGGTGAAGCCGTGGTGAGATAGGGAATGTAAAAAGATGAAAAGGAAGATGAAGTGGATGGACAAGACGTGGAAAGAGGGAACTGCGAAAAGAGAGGAGAACGTAGAAATGAGGAAGGGGTTTAGATTGATGTGTAAGAAGAATGAACAGGAAAAGGAGAAAGGTCTGGAAGAGAAGTTGGAAAATGTAAAGTGATGATACGCGAGAAGATAGGTAGGGAGGAGTCGGAGGAATTTTTTTAAGAATAATTTCAGGGCTCAGATTCGAGGAAGAGAGATCATAGAAGTAGAAAAACAAGGGGGCAGACATAAAGGAGTTGAACGAGGAGGAGATAGGGAAACAGATAAGGAAGTTAAAAAGGTCAAAGGGAGCAGGGCTGAACGGGGTAGAGCACGGAGCGTGGCTATTTATTACACAAGAGGTTAGGGAGTGGTTGAAAGAGGTAGTAAAGAAAGTATGGAGGGGGAGGGATTCCCAGGAGGGTGGAGAGAGTGGTTAATAGTACCACTGTATAAGAAAGGAGATGGGGATAGGCAGGAAAATTATAGAGTAATTATGCTAATGAATACGTCGTATAAAGTATACGCTATGGTGGTGGCGGAGAGTCTGCTGAAGGATATCGAGGGGAATATTGCCGGAGACGCAGGCAGGCTTTAGGGCGGGTAGGAGTACTATCGAAAATATCTACGTTCTGCAGCACCTGGTGGATCGAGAATTAGCGAAGAAGGGGTCGAGAGTGTACGCGTTTTTTTGTGGATCTCAAAGGCTCGTTTCCTATTGTGTATAGTGAGAGGTTGTGGGACACGATGGAGGAGAGGGGAGTGGAGAGAGACCTGAGCGAGAGAGTAAGGGAGATATATGAAGAGATGAAAGATAAAGTAAGATGAGGGGAGGGGATTTCGAAGGGATTCTGGATGGATAGGGGGTTAAGGCAAGGGTGTCCGCTTAGCCCAACGCTTTTACGATTTTAATCGCGGATATGGAAAGTAAGCTGAAGGCCGGAGTCGTAAGAGGAGTTAGGGTAGGAGGGGTTAGAACTTGGTCACTCGCGTATGCAGATGACATAGTGTTGCTGGCAAGAAAAGGAAAGGCGGTGCAGGAGGTGAAAGAGTTTGTGTACCTGGGCTTCTTGTTTCTGAGGAATCAGGGAGTGGATGGTCACATAAAACAGAGAGTGAGTAGGGCAAATCTGGTGATGAGGCAGGTGTAGGGGTTGGGAAAGAAGTTATTCGCAGATGATTTTGGAAGGAGAATGAAATTGTTTGACTCACTAGTGATGAGTGTGCTATTGTATGGATTAGAGGTGTGCCTAATTATATTGTCAGGAGGGAGACGGGGAGTTCGAGTTTAGGGATTCTAATGGGGAGTGGGGCGTGTAAATATGAGAAATTTTTGGAAGAGGGGGGAAGTAAGCTGGCTAGGGAGTGTTGGTGGGAGAAGGAGAACAGGAAAGAGGGTGGAAAGATGGAGGTTGAAAGGCAAAGGTATTTTAGAATGAATGGATTGCAGATGGATGAAGTGAGAAGGATGCACGAGGAAGAAAGGAAGGTATATGAGATGGTTAAGAAAAACGGCATGGAAAGAGAGAATACAGCAGGGGAAGATAGAATAAGAGAGTCAAGGTTTAACGGGAACAAAGTGTGGATTATGCCAAGGGAGAGAGCGCAATATTTGTGTCAGAATGGAGAAAAAGGAAGTCAGGAGCTTATAGCGAGGATGATATGTAGGTGCATGAAGGGTTTCAATAGGTTCTGGCTGTCTAGCCAGTGAAGGTGGTGTTGTGAAGGGGGTGTTGGGTAAGATGGAGAAGAAGAGAAGGAAGGAGGAAGAGGAATGGAGAAGGAAAGATTGTAAATAAGAGAGGAAGTAGATATAGGTAATATGTAATTATTGTAAACAGTAGATAAGAATTAGGTACTGGCCACGGAGGCAGAGTTTGGTACTGCGAGGTAAATCGAGAAAGTAGGGACATGCCTGCAAGGCGAGGCGAAGTGAGGAAGGCAGGGCGATAAGAGGGAGCGGTCTTAGAGATAAGGTATGGATGGATGTCAGTTTTTAAGGGTTCGTTTTAAGAAAATACTGTAAAAAATGGAAATGTAAGCAAATCAGTTTTTTAAGGCCAGCAGGCTGAAAAATAAACGTTTATCTATCTATTTAAGTACCACATACTTACGATACATACGATACATACAATTTTCTTTAAATTCTGGGAATATGTTCACCTACCTAACAGTACTTAATCGACAAAGTTATAGACCACAAAAACCACCCCTCTCCAAGTGATGGGGGGGGGGAGGTGTGACATTTTCAACCCCTACGCCTGCACGCGTATTTTCAAAAGCTTGTAACTTCCTTTCTATATAAGCGATTTATATTTTTAATAGCGTTTTCGAAAGGATATTTTTTACTCTTTTATTCTAGTTTATTAACGAAAAAAACGAAAAAAAAATTTAGGCATTTTCTAAACAATTTAATTGTTTATTTAACTTTTTCAACAATTTAGGGTATTTTTATTATTTTTTAAATTGTCTTAAAAGAAACCTTGACCTTTTGGCTTAAAAAAGGTCCTTAGAAAAAAAATAGTCCAGTGAATAGTTTCTGAGATATAGGCCCCGATGTGAAGGCAGTCCTAATTAATGCTCGTGCTCAGACGCAAACCTTTAGTAGTCCATATACTAGTTTTCAAGTCTACCATTCTTTCAAAGCATTCAGGTTCATTCAGAATGATATTAAATCAGCTAATAAAGAATTTGAGAATGCTTGTCGGCGGTTCAGAGAAAGTTTATATTATTTGTTATTTGTTATAAACAAATAAAAAATGCAAACTACTCTTTTCAGAAGTGATGTTGATTTTTCTCAGTAAGAATGATTCCTGACTATTATAGTTCGTCAGTTTACAATAATTATTGATCGTTTATATACAGTCGTTCAAAAATTTCATTTTATGAACCAATTTTTTCTGAATATGTGCCTAGAAACTCTTATAACGCTTAGAATCGACCTTCAGTTTGTAAATTTAAGTGAATTTCTATCACTAACTTGTTTTCGAATTTTTCAACTTATTCTGAAGCCAAAACTCTGGAAAAATAATTTTTATACTTTTTTCGTTGTTCTGGCTACTAGTTATTGCTGATTTACATCAAGGTGAAAATTCCACAATGTCTTAATGATCTGTTTTTCATGAATCTGGTACCATAGCCATACCACAGTCGGTAAGTCAGAGGTTAAAATTTCCCCAATTGCTGAACAACGCTAAAATTTGCCAGCCTTGTAGAGAAGAATTTAAGAAATTGAGTTCACAAGTGCCTCCAAATGAATCCAGCATGGAAGAAGAATCTGTTGAAGTGGAAGAAGTTGCTTATGGATGGTGAGGTTGATGACAATAGTGTAGAAAAGGAAATCAGCGATGATCCAGATTTTCTATTGGTTCCGATAGAATATAGTGGTTGAAAAGATCATAATCACACAGCAGGTCTAGAAACTCTTCAACAAATTACAGCAAAATTTAAGATAAGTACTGATGGTTACGAAAAAATAACATTACTCACACTTGCTCCTAAATCTTGGAGTCGTAGAAAGGTAATGGAAGAACTTGGTGCAACGGAACGTCAAGCCCGGGAAGCTTACAAATTATTTCAAAAACATGGAATACTGGCTTTGCCTGGACTCGAGCTAGGAAGAAAACTGCCACCAGAAATTGAAGTAGTAGTAATTAGTTTTTATGAAGATGACGAGAACAGTCGATTAATGCCGGAGAAGAAGGATTTTGTATCCATAAAAAAGACGGAACTCGCGAACATGTCCAAAAACGACTCATCATGGGTAACCAGTCGAAGTTATACGACCGTTTTAAAATAGAGAATGAGGAAATAAAAATTGGGTTTTCAAAATTTGCACAACGTAGGCCTCGACATTGCGTTTAGCCGGAGGAAGTGGTACCCGTACTGTTTGTGTGTGTGTTTATCACGTAAATGTGCATCTCATGTTAGATGCAATTGATATCAAGCATCTAACTGAAGACTCAGATATAAAACTAATTGATTATCACGACTGTTTAGAGTTAATGATGTTCACTAATCCAACTCCTGCATGTCATTTCAGCGAATGCGAAAATTGTCCTGCCATTGATATCCTGAAGGAACACCTGACTGAAATTTTGGATGAAAACTGCGTCATTGAGTTAAATATCAAATTTGGCAACAAACAGATAGGATCAATCTGGTAACTGAAGTAGCTGAGACCGATATCTTCATAGAACGACTCTGCGAAAAACTTGTGAACTTGAAATCTTATGAGTTTTGTGCGAAGAATCAAGAATCTCAAAGACACTCTATTGGTTGGAGTTTTCTTAATCATGTTTGATTTCGCGGAAAATTATGCTTACGTTTTTCAAAATGCTATCCAGTCTTCTCACTGGAATAATAATCAGGCATCCATTTTCACATTTGAAAAAGCACTGTTTATATATGAACAACGGTTAAATTGTGCACTTATTCATGGAATATTCATGAATAATCAATAATTATTGTAAACTGACGAACTATGATAGTAAGGAATCATTCATACTGAGAAAAATCAACATAACTTCTGAAAAGGATAGTTTGAATTTGTTATTTGTTTATAACAAATAATATAAACATCCACTGACCCGCCGAAAAGCATTCTTAAATTGTTTATTAGCTGATTTAATGTCATTCTGAATGAACTTGAATGCGTTGAAAGAATGGTAGACTTGCAAACTAATCTGTGGACTACTAAAGGATTGCGTCTGAGCACGAGCATTAGGACTGCCTTCACATCGGGGCCTATATCTCGGAAACTATTCACTGGACCTTTTTTGAAGCCAAGAGGTCAAGCTTTCTTTTAAGACTATTTAAAAAAAAGAAAAATACCCTAAATTGCTAAAAAATATAAATAAACAATTAAATTGTTTGAAAATTTGCTTAAAATTTTTTTCGTTAATAAAATAGCATAAAAGAGTAAAAAATAGCCTTTCGAAAACCCTCATAAAAAATGTAAATCGCTACAATAGAAAGGAAATTACAAGCTTTTGAAAATATCCGTGCAGGCGTTGGGGTTGAAAACTTCACCCCCTATCACTTGAAGAGGGGTGGTTTTTGTGGTGTATAAATTTGACGATTAAGTACTATTAGGTAGGTGAACATATTCCCAGAATTTAAAGAAAATCAAAGAACATGACTTTTATAGTTGGGGCAGTTGAGAAATAATGCCCCATATGTAGGTAAGAAAATATATTTTGAAAATAGTAAACTTTATTCATAAAAAATTTAATAATAATATAAAAAGATTGACAAACTAGACTTATCTATCCATCGTTTTTTGAGTAATTTTTCAACAAGATAAATGTCTGCATGCCAAACGTTAGCAATTTCATGTTCATAAAAATTACCTGAAATGGCTTTATTTTGATAATCATCTACAATTTTAAATTTCGGTTTTTTAACTGTTTGTTTGACATTATATGTCTTGTATAAATTAAACAACAATTTTTCTCAATTTGAATCCGATGACAGGAGGACCGCGACTCGGAGTCTTTGCTCGCTTAAAATGAAGTCCGAATACATCGATACTCATATTGAAAATGACTAAAATATCTACAAACCACTGATTAATAAATAATTCCAGCCTTTCGTAATTCTTCAATAATCGATATAATTTCATTTGTGTGATTAGCTGATTGATCTGTGTACTAATCATGTACTTTGGCCTTTACGTAATGAAAAATGCTTATTTCGTCTAAGCTTGTAGAAATTTCTGTTGGATCCTTTATAAACAAATGTTCCAACAAGCCCTTAGTTATTGGATAATTGCTTTCACCTGTAATAATATGGTTCTCTTCAAAATTTGTTGGTGAAGCACCAATCATTAATCTATTGTTAGTTAGTTTTCTTACACCAAATGTAACATCTAGATCCTTCTTTCTTTTTTCTAATATTTCAAGATAATTTTTCCAAAATCATTTAATGAAGTGTTAGCTATTGTTCCTTCAGCAACTTCCGATGTTTTTGAATCTGTATCCACAGCTGATTCAAATGATGTTTCAGCATCACTTCCGGTTGAGAATCTTCTTCAGATTCACTTTTCACTTCATTTTTAACTTCATTTCATTATAAACAATTCCCGATTGGATCACTTCATTTTACAGTTTCAAATCTATCGACAATTTTCTCAATCGATGTAATGATAGGCTTAAAGGTATCAGTTAGTATCTGCTCAACTGTTTCTTTACCCAATTTTAGTGATCTATGCTTTCGTCGAATCGCTTCACTAGCTTTAGGACTTTCACGCAAAACACGTTTTTGCTTATGAAAGTCCTCCTAACATGCAGACATGTTAATGCCACAGTGTTCAAAGTGCACCTATCTCTATTTAGTCGTTGCGTATATATTGCAACCTGCGGCTTTTATGATGCTACAGCTAAGTTGTCTAAGTCTTAATTAACTAAATAACATTAATTAAGAAGAGTCTATAATAAAAAGAAGGGACTTCCACGGAGAAAGAATAAGATTCTTTGGGTAAACTGAAATGGTTCTTTTATTCATTTATGCCTGCTCTAGTCTATATTTACAATCAGGTCCCTATACATGGCCAAAGCCATGTCCTATTCTAAGTTATGAAGTAAATCACACAGTAAAAAATATGTAGTGGATAACATAGGATTTATACAATACCAAAATTACATTAGAGATTAAAAGTACAATAATTTCAAATAAATTTTATTGATAGAAGGCTGCACTTCGGGCAGTTTTTGGTCTTCGCCTTAAGAGAAAATAAAGTTCCGATTTTTAGAATCTAATTTTAAAGAGATAAATTGGGTTCAATGACCGGGTCTTTGCTTTACATGAATCTCGAATCCACTAGAGCACTTATTCATAAGCTTTTCATAACACCTGTCTCTCTAGGGGATCGACAGGTAACGCAAAGGCACAGGTGTGAAGAGTTTTCTTTCTTAATTTATGCACAAGATAATAGTATAATCAATGAACAATCAAAATATAAAAGAAAGTAATAATGCGTTCGCTAATAAGGTTTATGATCTGTCGCTAAGGTGCGGAAGGCTAATCTCTACAGTGGCTGAGAGAGCACGCTTGAATCCTACCACCTGGGTTAGAGCGTTCGTGTCCCAGGTACTCGCTTCGGCGAGAGAGAGAGATCAAGTGAAGCGAGGATGGAGTGTCTCGACTTTCCAAATTCACTCTATTGTGAATTTGAGGGATTTATATCCTTGCCTCCAAGAGAGGTCTGCTCGAACGAACTATTTGATGTCTCTCTAGAATTTATTTTCTAAGATTTTCTCAACCACGTTAAGAGCAGTGCAACTCCTCTTAGTGCTTGTAAATCTCAGAGGTATACATTTTAGATCTCTAAATTATTATATTCGATGGTGTGGACCTTGGGCTTTGGTATAACCTCAGCTTAGCTCGAAGATCGAATATAATAATTCTCAAGTTTAAAATACTTCGCTCAGAATTTTCAAAATACTCACAGCGATTTTTATCGCGAGCCTCAAATATGCGCAGAAAAAGGTTTCGTCCACGTTGACCGAAATCTGTCAGAATCGCACTCTCAAAGTTGAATCTCTGCGTGAGCAGTTCAAGGCAATGCAATCACCTTTAACTCCTCTTCAGAGGACTTCGCCTTTGAAGTAGGTGAAAGTTGTGTGGCAAGGTAGGAGAGGATACAATCCTGAGACCTTCCCACAAAGTTTTCACCCTGAGATCCTGGCAATTTGGGCACAAGATTTCAGAATGGCATTTTTCGGTCGAGCAGCGCTTTTTATTCTCGCTGCTCCACATGACCCTCTCTCGCTTACGCAATCTCACTTGGGTGGGGGTCTTCGAGTCTGCGCCCTTGTAACTCGTGGGTT
>CAKNYM010048073.1:0-41642 GCA_932195095.1 Andricus curvator | reverse complement strand
TACTAGAAACTGAAATTTTTTTAAATAATATAAATAACGTCGAATTATAAAGCCTTTTGAAACCGCAACACTCTTTAAATAATATAAATAACGTCGAATTATGTCTTTCGAAACCGCAAAACTCTTTAAATAATATAAATAACGTCAACTTATGTCTTTTGAAACCGCAGCACTCTTTAAATAATATAAATAACGTCGAATTATGTCTTTCGAAACCGCAAAACTCTTCAAATAATATAACTAACGTCGACTTATAATGTCGTTCGAACCCGCAAAACTCTTTACATAATATAAATAACGTCGACTTATGTCAGTTCTGCATTAATAATAATTAGCGCAGCCAAGTCGTAATTCTAGAATACTTACGGTTGAAAATAAAAACACAGGCGAAGAATCGTCCACGAATTAATCCTTACACAAGTTTCACACAAACTGCACACGAACTGCACTGAACCGGCATCAACCGGCATAGACAAGAACCGACGCCATTACTGGAGCGGGTGTGGTGAATTTCACCCAACCTAACCTTCCAGCATAGTGAGGGTTAGAGCGCAAATGTCACTAGGCTAGTTCCTCTCTATGTGACTCGTTAAAAGGGCCGTCACATGTGGGCAGAAAACGTCGGCGTAAAGCAGCAACTCATGAGAGTGAAAGAGACGGACGGATCTAATTGTCTCTTTCACTCTCATGAGTTTCGATTTTACGCGTTTTTTGCACACATGGGACGGCACGTCCAGTCTCATGGGGTTCCGTTCTATGGCAGGAGAAAATGCAAAACACAAAGCAGAAAATCGTAAGAGTGAAAGAGATATATAGATTCACTATCTCTTTCACTTTTATGATATTCTGCTTTGCGTTTTCTGTTGCGCTATATAGTACGGCACCCCCAGTGAAAGGCAACTTTATAGCTTTTGTAACCATTAGGTAATAAACTTTGTTAATTGTTCAAAACTGCATTAAGCTGATTTACTGCATTTCAATTGACGTCGATTGAAACAGACATTGAACGTCTCACGAATATCCCTGAAAATTTTAAGCTTTTGTGCCCTCAGTGGGTACGCGTGTTACCCGCATGTATGAACCGCATAATTTCATCACAAGGTGATTGTAAATATGCTCGCATTGTGTCACACCTTGTGTACGCACTTCAGTTGGAATCACAAAATGCTGGCAAGTATGATGCATTTTGGCATGCATGCCATGCGTGCATCGGCGTGCGCGTAACATGCGCGCACGAATTGTTATCTGGGTATGCTTGTTCAACTAGATTTTTCTGAAAACCACACAATTGATTTACAAGATTCTTTTTAAGGTAAGCATTGGTCGAAAACACAAGTCACCGTTCATCCTTTTGTGACATGCTACCAAACAACACCTGAAGGTGAATTGAAACAAATCAGTTACGCCATAATATCGGATATAGAAGAGCATAATACGATTGCTGTGCATCTCTATAAAAGAAAGCTAATATCTTATTTGCGAGAGAAAGTTGGAATTACTGTGGACTTTTTAGCATACAATTCAGATGGTTTAGCAGTACAGTACAAAAATCGCAAGAACTTTGCCAACTTAACACTCCACGAGCAAGATTTTGGATGTAAAGCAGAATGGAATTTTCATGCAACTGCACATTGCAAAGAGCCTTGTGATGTTATTGGTGGCATTCTTAAAAGAGCGGCTGCTAAAAAAAATCTTCAGCGTCAATACGACAGTCAGATTACTAATGCTAGAGAAATGTACGACTGGGCCAAAACACACTTCAAAGACATTCATGTGGAATTCTGCAATGACTACGAATACAAAGCAGAAGAAGCGTTTTTAAGTGAAAGACTTAACAATTATATTAAAATTGAGGGTACGCAACAAATACACGCTGTAAATCTCATTTCTAGGACTGAAGTAAAGACAAAGATTTTTACTAATTCCGAAGAGTTTAATATAGTAACCGTATTTAAAAACCGCAGCAAAATGCATAAAACGTGCAAGGTTCGTCGTACCAAATAATGCATTCTTTGATTCTGGAATCAAAGAATTTTAACACTCACATTATTCGTTTATATGTCGCTCTTACTTATTCAATTATTTTAAAAAATACTTTAAGAATGAAAATTGTTGCTAAAAAGGTTTTCAACTTGACCCAAAAATTTTATAAATCAATGTCTGAAAATGAAAGTATTATTTGAGGTGTCTGAACAGTCATATAATGCGCTACGCCCGCGCACTTCTAGCCGCGGCGCTACGCTTCATCGTGTAGGACCCCAAGTTTTATTTTTTTTTTCTCGTAAACCACTGGCGGCCCCAAGATGAAACATACAAGTCTGGTGAAACACATTTTTGGCTTTCTTTGAAAACAAAATTAAAAAAATTCAAGAACACGTATTTTCAAAAACGCGTTTTTAGTTGTTTGAGTTTGCAAAAAAATGTCAACAACTTTTTTTTCTTTATGGACATTTTTTTGTTTAAATTTAAATGTCATTACATACGCCGAGTTATAGCCAAATCCCTTTCCAAGCGGAAAATTCTTGATCCGCTTGACATGGAATCCACCACGTTGTTCTACGCATCAGTGGCTAGGGCGGGAGCTAGGATCTTTTTTTTTCGTTCATTATTTTCTGATTTATAGCCCGATTTCCGAGAAAAAAATGTGACTTTTTCTTAGAAGTCCGCCATTTTGTTATTTTTCAGTCAAAATGAAAAATCCTAGCTCAGGCCAGAATGACAAGCCTACAGAACAATAATCAATTTGATTTTTTTTATTCAGATGTCCTGAAGTGGCACAATCACCCGGGCCAGCCATGTACCTTTTTTTTAGATGCTCACTTTGTCCGTAAAAAAAACTAAAAAAATATTGTAAAGAAAAAAAAATGTTGTACAGTTTCAGATTTCAACAACAACATATAAAATTGTTTAAATGATTGCATTTTATTTTATATATATTCTTTTGAATCGCGAAAACAGCTTTAAAAAAAGTGTGTTACCAGACTACCCCCTAAAAAGTTAAGTGAAGCGTGGGAATCTTTCGATAAGACAAGATTCGAAATTGGTATAAACAACAAGCGAATACTTTCGAAACTCTGATCAGAAAAGGACGACCTAATTAAAGTTACAAATTCGCAGTTAAAAGAAAATTATCAACCGCGTGATGACTACCGCGAATGACTTGAGCTCACCACAATTTTTTCAGGAGATGTACCAGTTCGGGGTATTCCTTTTATGGCTCCAGGACCAATTCACCATGCGCGGTGGATGGCAATTGCCATTTACTACCAGAAAATTTGGCTGTTTTGAAATCAGTATACGTTAACATCTATCGAAACCGAAGCCATTAGGGAATTGTACCTTTTTGTGATCAAAATCCACAGCCGATGTTGGTTTGAGGCTCCTTTGCCGGTTGCGCGGCATATAATGACTTACATCCGTCCGTCAATGCCAAAATATCAAAAGTCGCTTGTGAAAAGTTTGAAGGATACTTGTGGATATCTCTCAGAGGAACTTGTGGCAATGGACTTCTTCGATTCTAGAATCTCACTCGAACAGAAAAGGGCAATGGTGACTGCGATAAAATCGCGAGAAGGTTCAGACGGACCAGCAAAACATCTTTCAGTTCAAAATCTGACAAATTTTGCGAAGAATGATATTGAAGATTTTGTTACTTCAGAAGCACTTCAATTTTTCGATATTGTGCAATTGTATTCGTCATTCTTCAACACAGATCCTGCTCTCTGGGTTGTTAACAACCAATTTCATATTTTATCACCCTGATAAAACACGATAACATAAAAGAACAGAGTTTAATATTGACCATAAGTTGATAAGTGGTTGAGCAAGTATCCACATACAAAGTAACTTCAGAATGCATTTAAAAAATTTTTTTAGGTGAAATAAATCAAATTGTGATACACTTTTTTTTATTCGTACATAAAAAAATTTGTTTCGATAAATGCCAATAAAAAGTATTTTCTTCCAGGTTCTTCATGTTATTAATTCAAGATGTAAGAAATGGCAAGTGAGGTCGCCGAAAAGACCAGCGGCGAAAAGGTCCAGACATTTCTAGTTGTGGTGACAAATAACGTCTAAGTGCTTCATTGATTTCTGAAGGAGAAATTTGTTTTGTCGTCGAACTCTGAAAAATAAATGATTTATTTAAGAAATTTAAATGTAAACCAATGAATATTATACGTGAATTTATTTATTCATGACCTCTCACTTGAGATGCTTCAAATAGTAGTAGGTTGTTACGTGGTAAATTACATCTATACGGATGAATTATTTTATTTAATATATTTACCACATAATCTAAAGGCAATTATATTGGAGGATACAGAGAGCTCTCTCCGGAAAATGGCATTGTTGCTTTTTGGTTTGATTGAATATGAAAAACTGAGGATCCTGATGCAAGAATAGCAGTACATAGTCTTTTGCGTGACGCAGTGTTACGGAGGACCCTCTCCGTGAAAAATTCAAAGTTGAAATTTAGAATGTTGTATATTGATTCTCATAGAAAATAAAATGCCGCATCCTTACTCCCTTTTCAAAAAATTGTATCTTTTACAGTTTCTACAAAAATTGGTGGTGCCGTTCGATACGATACTTTCTCGTGTTCGCGTCGGGATCGTGTCAGTTTTTCTCGGGTAATAATGCACCGATTTTAAGTTATTATTATTTTTTTTAATTACAGGACTAAATTTTCTACAAAACGTTGAGAGTAGATATTTTATTTTTTTGTTTATTTAATTTTTTTTTAATGCAAACAGCGAAAAGTGTGGACTTTTGCATTTCATGTTTTATCTCCTCGATAAAATTTTTCTTATACTTCAAGTCACTTGGATTCAATGCACAGTGGTATAAGAAAGAAAAAAATTGTTAGCTTGTAAAGCTAATTGTTATAAGAAAATTGTATCATCCAATAATCGACATTAAGGAATATTTGTTGATCTATTCTATAAACAAAATAATGTATATCGCAGAGATTAATAGGCAGAAACACATCTTTTTTTCTTCTACTCTTGTTGTAATAATATTACCAATGATGTTTTCTGAAAAAAATTACCATCCGTTGATATTTGCTTATTATTTGATAAACAAAACATATAAACAAATGCACATTCTAGGCGTTTTTGAGCGAGACGAAATAAATTTTTCTTCTAATCTTGTTGCAATTAGATTAGCAATGATGTTTTCTGAAAAAAATTTTGCCATGCATTAATATTTGTTTATTTTATGAACAAATTATGAGAAAAAATGCACCTTTTAGGCGTTTTCAAGCAAAAATAAATTTTTTTCTTCTGACCTTGCTGAAATCATATTGCCAATGATGTTTTATGTAAAAATTTTGCAATGCATTAATATTTCTCTATTTTATGAAGAAATTAAACATAAACAAATGCACATTTTGGGTGTTTTTAAGCGAAAAGACATAGTTTTTCTTCTGACCTTGCTGAGATTTTACTGCCAATAAGGTTTTTTGAGAAAATTTCGCTATACATCAATATTTTTTTTTATGAACAAATTATATAAACTGATTCACATAAGACGTTTTTGAACAAAAAGAAATCGTTTTTTCTCCTGATCTTGTTGAAATTATATGTCCAATGACGTTCTGGAGCAAAATGTTGCCAATCATCGCTAATTGTTTATTTTATAAACAAATTGTATAAACAAATGTACATTGCAGATATTTATAGGCAGAAAGAAATCGTTATTTCTATTATTATTTCTTAAAATATATTCACAATGAATTGTGCAGATAAAATTATTATTCCTCAATATCTGTTTAGTTTATAAACAAAATAGGTAAACAAATGAACATTCTAGGCGTTTATAGACAGAAAAAATAATTCTTTCATCTACACTTTATATTGCGAATGATGTTCTTAGACCAAAATTTGTGATAAACCATAACTCGTATAATGTACAAACAAATTATATAAATAATATACCTTGTAGGCGTTTATAAACAGAAAAACAATTTTCTTTCTTGTAGTCTTATTGAAATTATGTTGGCAATGTTTTCCATATGAACATGAACTTTTGTCGAATAATAGAATATATACAATAGATTTAATGCTTCCACGATGATTCATTATAATAAATTTAAAGGAGGCTTTTCGGGTTTCAATCATGTACAAAACTACGAATCTTGCCGACGTTTCGTGAACATTGCAGTTCATTTCAGGTTATGATGTTCTTATATATATTCTCTACGATGCCTGTGATTGGCCAGAGCGCCCCATGGTGGGGACTGGTCGAACTTTATTGGTCAATCAAGTATTTTTTACGATAACTGTCTTCACAGGCATCGTAGAGAATATATATAAGAACAACATAACCTGAAAATTTAGTTTAAGGTCAGCCCTGAAGAAGTGAACTGCAATGTTCACGAAACATGGGCAAGATTCGTAGTTTTGCACACGATTTAAACCCAGAAAACCTCCTTTAAATTTATTAGAATATATACAATTAATAAACAATTTAAATGAACAAATACAATTCATCTGCTGAACCGCTGTGATACCTCCATTATGACAAATTTGCAGGAACAACTGCCTACTGTTCCTTACATTCAAGAGTTTGAAGCATTAATAGTATAGTATTCTTGAAAGTACAGGAAGCCCAAGAATTAATGCACAACAATGGTAATAAATACATTTTGGAACTAGTCAGGTAGTTCAACACATTTCTCATTCGGAAATGTTTGATTCAAATGCTTGAGCATTTACACGTACTTTACAATAAAAAAATTGGTATAAATAGAACATTTAAAAGATTTCAACCATTTTAATTGATTTGATTAGTTGAAAATTAATTTTGAAACTGAAAATTGAAGCATTTGATTTGTTGGTGGAAATTCATCTTTTTGGTAGAAAATCAAGAGAAGAGAATAACAACCAATTAATTATACTTCCAAAAATAATTCTTATCATAAATAATATTAATATTGATAAATTTATTTAAAAAGCTTGGGACTTTATGGTTTTGGTTGAAAACTGAACTATCTTGTTGAAAATTGAACTATTTAGTTAAAAATTCATGTGTTTTGTTAAAAATTGGTCTTTTGTGGGAAAAAAAATAATTGGTTGAAAATTTAACTACATTCTTGAAAACAGGATTTTATTGTTTGAAAATTTAACTATTCCATTTCTAGTTGAAAATGTATCTTATTCAGTTGAAAATTCAACTACTTGATTGAAAATTTATTTTTCTGTTTAAACATTTTTAATTTAGGTAAAAAGGGCTTGTTTGAAAATTGAACTATTCTCCTGATGATTCGTATTTTTGGTTAAAAATTCGTTAAGAATTTACCTATATTGTTAGAAATGCATGTGCCTTGTTAAAAATTTGTCTTTTAGGTGTCAAATTAAGTGTTTTGGTTGAAAATTCAACTATTTTGTTGAAAGTTTTTTTTTCAAGTAAAAAATTAATTTTTTAAATTAAAAATGTAACTATTCCATTTTTGGTAGAAAACTTATCTTTTTAATTAAAAAATTCAACTATTTGTCTAAAAGTTCATGTATTTTGTTGAAAATTAGTATTGTTTGTAGAAAATGGAACGTCTTGATTGAAAATTCTACTACATGATTGAAAGTTGAACTACTTGGTTACAATTTCATTTTATTGGTTGAGGATTTAACTATTTTGTTAAAAACTCGTTTTTTAGGTTGAAAATTAATTTTCTTAACCAAAAATTTAACCATTCCATTTTGGATTGAAAATTTAACTATTACAGTTTTTACAAGGCATTTATCGTACATATTTGGTTTGAAAATTAAACTGTTCGAATGAAAATTTAACTGAATTTTTTAAAATTCATATCATTGTTAGGAACTTGAACTATTTTGTTAAAAAAACATGTATAAATAAAACATTTCAAAGATTTCTGGTTAACAAATATAAATCCACGCCATCATTTGTAATCCACGAAAATGAAGAATGAATCAGTAAATTTTTTAATTATATCATTCGAAGCAATCTTATGTGAAAAAATTACAAATTGAGCAATTAAAATATTTGTAAACCAGAAAATATTTTAAGTTGTTTTAAATTAATAATTCCATAATTATTATTTATACATTAAAGTACAACACGCTTTTTCACAAATTAACAATTTAAAAAAGGAAAAAATTACAATTATAAAGTTGAAAGTTAAAATGTAGGATGCAACACTCTGAAATTTTGACGGTTCAATCGAATGCATTCTATTTAAAACAATTTAGTTTAAAATTGTTCACTTTTCAATATATGATTTATATTTGCTACTTTTTAATAAACAGTCCAATATTGCTGAACATATTTTTAAAAAAGATTCTTTTTCATAAAAAAACAATTTAAAATTGAATGAAGGTTGAAAATATGTTCGAAAGTTGCATTTGGATGTTTCAAATTATTTACTACTAAGCCAAAGTACAACTCTTCCACTATGAAGAAAACAAATTTCAGCATTTTCACTCCAGCCTAACGCATAACCGGTTCAACCAGGCAGAGGAGTTATGGGGGGAGCGAATGACGTCAACCCATTGTCAAATTTTCCTCTCCGCTTGGTTCAAGTGAGAAGTGCACATCTATCGAAGGCGTATCGAAAACCTGACCCGATCCCGAGCCGATATATCGATTTCCCGAGCCAAAGTCGAGTTGAGCTAAAACCGACCCATCAACGCCCGATACTGGAGGCTAGGATCGATTCGGGATCGTGTCGATATCGGGAAATATCGCTCGACAGCATCACTACGAAAATACTATGCAAAAAATTCAAAATTCAAATTTTGAGCCAAACGACGTAAACTACCAGAAACAGTATCAAGGAATTATGGCTTTTTTGGATAACACTTGTCATTTTGGCGCAACGATGAAAATTTAAAAAAGGTCAATTGAAATTAATTGCATTAGATGTCTCATAAATTTAAAGATTTAAAATTAAATAATGTTTAATTCATCAAACAATTTTATCAGACTTTTTTCGAACTTAGGTTTCTTTTTTCTTGTTCTAATTGGAAGCTTTAAAAATAATTGATTCAAGCTTAATTGAAATCGTTTGTTTGTAGGTGGAAGAAAGTGAAATAAATTGTTGACCATTAGTTTGAGATGCACAAAAGATAATAAACCATGTATTAAACTTGTAATATTAACATAAGATACCGTAGAAACTTTACGTGTAAAGAACGCGCCCACGGAGACTTGAAACTGTTCGTTTGGAAGCTAAGAGAAATCTGACTGGAAAAGCTGTATCGAGGCTCAGTCGAGGGGAAAAAAGGGTGTGTCTTTAATTTTATTCAACCTGATGTGGGTGGAAATGTTGAGGATCGTAGACTTAATCCCTAGGGTTGACGAAAAAATCACGTTTTGCTAATAAAAGAAGAAGACAGAGGTGTGTTTAGAAAGGTACAAGATCAGACTCCAGGATTACAGTCATAAATTTGAAAATTGTGAAAGGGGCAGTAAACAGCTTCACGTCTATCGTCGGTTATACGATCGTCGAACATCTGCTCTTAGACACAGAATCTGAAATTATTTGCCCTTTTCTTAATCTTGAAATTTTCTAAAAGAATATTAAAAATTAAAATAATTGTTACTACGTAACATGTCCATCCATTTGAACGGTCTATGTTCGAAACTGGAATATTATAAACAACTGGAGGATATTCGAAGAAAAGTAAAAAAAATATCGATGAAAGTTCCGTTGTTCGATCACAATTTAAATAAAAAGCTGCAACTGAATAACTAAATTGAATACACATGAAATATTTTCGCTGAAATTCAAAGACTTTTGATTGATTTACATTCACTTAATCAACTGGAAGCGGATACAAGTTTTTCACAGCCCGCTTGCAGGTGTTTATTGCTGTGCAGATTGTTGCGACACGTACAACTCCGTCTCGCCCAGGATGCATCTCGATAATGCGAGCAAGATTCCATTTCATCGGAGGGAGGTTGTCTTCTTTCACGACTACAAGTCGTCCGATGTTGATGTCTCCTTGATTGGAGGCTAAGTGCCACATGCTCTGAGAGATTAGTTCATTAAGATAGATACTCCTTGTGCCACCTTTCCCCAAAATGTTCATACGTCAAAAGAGAGTTTCCTGCTATTCTTTTAAATTGGTGTTTAAATGATTTGCCTCCGGCTTCCCAGAGACCCCCAAAGTGAGGAGCTCTGGGAGGTATAAAGGTAGGTAATATATAATATATATATATATATATATATATATATATATATATACCATTAAGCCATTTCCCTTTCGGCGAGCCTCAAGGGGTAAGCGTGACACTACCCGATTCGGGTAGTGTTTCTAGGTGGATAGTTTCTTGTAGTAAATAACTACAAGTGTGGGCTCACCACGCCCACCACCGCCAACAGCAACGCAGTAGTATCAGACGGTCACCCATCCAAGTACTAACCGCGCCCAACACTGCTTAACTTCAGTGATCTAACGGGAACTGGTGTTTCCAGCGTGGTATGTCCATTATATATATAATATATAATAATAAATATAAACCTATAAATAATAATAAATAATATATATAATAATAATATAATGTAATATAAAGGGAGGTAACTTCTTCTTTCGAAAGATACTGCTTAACATTTTCGCTCTGCTCCAGTGAGCATACTTTCCCGTATAATTCCTGTAGTTCGTTACTCGCGCCTAGGAAATTATTTCCCTTATCTGAATGCATCCAAGAAGCGAGTGCAAGCGAGGAAGGCTTTCAATGTTAGATCGTTAGCGAGTTCCAAATTAACTGCCTTTGTAGCGAGACATACGAAAATCGATACATATATCTTTATTTTAGTACGATTTCTATGACGATGTTCCTTTGTGAAAAAAGGTCCGCAATAATCAACACCCACATGAAAGAAGGGCCGAGTGAACGTTGTTCGGTTCTGTGGTAAGTCACCCACAGGACAATTAACTTCACGAGGTTCTGCCCGGAAACATTTCACGCATTGTCGTATCACGTGCTGACTGGAATTTCGCCCATCCACGGGCCAAAACATTTCGCGAACCCCGCAGAGTGTGGCATTGACTCCTGCATGCAACCGACGTAAATGTTCATCTCGAATAATAATTCTTGTTATATGATTATTTTTTGGAAGGATGACACGGTATTTTTGTGACTCGGGAAGAGCCGATCTGTCTAACTACCCCCTACCTGATTATGCCTTGATCTAAAAAAAGGGTTAAAACAGGGAAGCACACTGTTACGGTTGAGATTTTCTTTTGTTGATAATGAGTGCAGCTCGTCAGGAAACGCGTCGGCTTGAATTTTTTTGATGATTGTATTGTGAGCTGAATTTTATTCGTCCCTTGAAAGTGGACCTTGAAATCTGGAAACTTTGTTCTTAATTTTTGTGTTCATAACAAATCTTAAACAATAAGCAACAATTACTTGGAGTTTTTTAAAAGTACTATACCTTTAAAAAAAGATGAAACTCTTGTTGAGTAACCTTGAGAGAGACATTTTCTGATAGCTGCGTCTCTGAACTTTCTTCTGATTTGAAATCGAACTCAGACCACACGTTTTCATCTTTACTAAGCCATTCAGGATCACGCATCCAAAGAGAATTATTTAAGAAATCTTGTGGATTCTGTCCGCGATAAATGAAATCCGCAGGATTATCATGCGTACGCACGTGACGCCAATTTTTAGAATTAGTCGTTGTTTGAATCTCAGCGACTCGATTGGCAACGAATGTGGGCAACGTATGTGGTGGGGTGTTGATCCAGTTCAAAACAGTGGTTGCGTCTGACCAAAAAAGAGTCTTTGCAAATTCAGTTTGAAGCGAGCGAACCGTCGCATTGTACAATTGTACAAGAAGAGTAGCGGCGTATAACTCTAATCTTGGCAGAGTCTTGGTTTTTATTGGAGCGACACGCGATTTCGAACAAATGAGAGCACAATGGTGATTGCCCTGGGTATCAGTCGTCCGAAAATAAAGGCAAGCTATGTAAAGCTATATAAAGGCAAGTCATGCATTGTGGGTACCTGATACGGTTGAGTAAACTTAATTGCGATTTATAATCAAACCATTTGTCCTGAATTTCTGTTGGAACTGGATCATCCCAACCCAATTGGAGTTTCCAAAGTTGTTGGGTTAAAAGTTTGCCAACGAGAATGACTGGACCTAACAAGCCTAGCGGGTCAAACAGTTTGGCACACTGAGCGAGTATCGATCGCTTTGTTGCTGAATCCGTCGAATTTGTTAAATTGACCGTATGCAGAATAGATTCGGTTGTCGGATCCCAATGGATTTCTAACGCCTTTGTTGTTTCTGATGGATCTAGAGAGAGGTGAGCATCAGCCGATTCGTTTGAAAATTCGTGGCATAATGCGGGTAAAAGGTTGATTAAATCTTCTTTTAATTGTAACGCCTCTTGCACCGATTTTGATCCGGTCAACAGGTCGTCGACATAAAAATCGCGTTTTAAAATAGTAGCCGCAAGAGGACGTGCCGAATGTAACCGTGTTTAAAGCGTAGATTTTGATCAGTTTATCGGGTTCGTTTCGCCATAATATATTTTATTAAAAACTCTCTTCCGGGGGAACCCTAATTTGACGATAAATCTGCTAATTATCAGCAGTAAGTGCGACTGGAAAGGATCTAAAACGGGTAAAGATGGAAAAAAGATCTTCTTGTATTGTGGGTCCTACTAAAAGAATGTCATTTAAAGCGATCCCGGTTGTAGTTTTAGCGGAACGATTAAACACGACACTTGTTTCAGTTGTACGGCTGTCGGCCTTTATTACGGCGTGGTGAGGAAGATGATAACCAGGCCGTGCAAGGTCCTTATTATTGACAAGAGATATATGATCTTCATTGAGATAACCGTCGATACAGTCTGTGTACTGAGATTTGAGTCCGGGATTCCTTGCGAATATTTTTTCAAGCGCATAAAATTGTTGAAAGGCTGCATTTTGAGAGTCTCCACGTAATTCTTTTTTATCATTAAACTTCTTCAGCGGCTCGCTCTTTCTCTGAAAGTAGTTTTGAGGAATTGTCTTCTCCTAATTCCCACAATATGGGTAAATCCTGAAACTTGATCAAATTACAAGATACGCGCGATTGTGGTTGCAATGGAGATTTGGGTACTTGAGGACTGACATACCGTCCCGCAAAAATCCAGCCGAGATCAGTTTCTTGGAAGAGTGCCGATTGTTCCTTGACCTTACTTTGACGAGCGCGCATAACATTGTAAAAATGTTCGGCGCCTGTTACGGTGGGCCCCATACAAATTCTAAATCCCTACTAGCCCCCCGCCATAGTAAAGATCGCGGGTCGCTCGAGAGAAGAGAGGGAGGAGAGCGCAAAGGCTAGAACGCAATAATCCTAAATCCTCACGCCACGTCTTTTATGGTCTTATTCTCCTAATACCATCGAGTCCCAGGCTGGCTGAGAAGTAATTAATAATAAATACATTTGTCAATAAACATTAATAGTTTGACTAAGGTAAAGATGTTGTAAGTTTTCAAGGTATCTATTAACAAAATTTGGGAATAATTGAACAAGAATTAGAATTCCGATGATCGATAGTAGCAGTCGATGCCAGAAGCTATATTGGTATCATCCTAGCAGAAAGTGATGACATCTCCAGTAATCTATAATTTATCTGTTCTTTTAAAACCGAAATGTCAACCTGAACACATATAACACGTACCGGCGTAGGCAATATTCAGTAGCAACTGCTAATGAACAATTCTACCAATAACAATCGGTCGTGTATATTTATTAAAATCCTATATCTGAAATTAAATCTTGCTCTAGATTGATCAACGATGTTCAAAATCAATTAATAATATGGGCATTCACAACAATGATTTAAAAAATTATTAACTAATATATGTAACAAATATTTCTTTTTCTAGATTCAAAATTTTCAAAGAACTAAAATCTAAATATTCACATAAGAGGTGAGTTTCCCTTACTACTATTGATTGTTGCTGTCGATTATAGGAAAACTCTGAATGATTATGCTATAATGTTATAATTGATTGATTATTTAGCGAATTGTGACAAAAATGGATGTACTTTCCCGTCAGTATCTCAGAAGCAATATTTTCAAACCTAGCGAAAATCAAATTATATAGAGGTAGTGTTTTCGTATCCGCTGCAAATCACGTGGATTTCAAAATTCAAGAACTTTGCACAGATACATTGTCAGCACCACGCCATATCCTGCGATCATTCCCACGGCTATCAGCAGAAACCAAAATTTTATTCCCCCATCATACCGATACCCCTACCTTAACGAGTCTGATTTTCACAAAGACTCATTAGCATTCTTCGTTGACATCTTGACCGGAGAGGTTGTCAAGATGGGAATAAAAGGGAAATTGTTTTAATTATTTCCCCGCTCCATCCGTATTTCCCTACGCGCTCGCGTCGCGGAGTCGCCCGGAAGGTTTAGTTTACCGAAAAAAGGCGTTCTATGGGGGGTTTGGGGATGTAAATAGTACAAACGTAAAACGCGATAATGACCGGCTAAGTGCAAACGGGAGGCGTGAAATGTTCGGCATTTCAAAACAAGAACTAGAAAGTGAATCGTGATTGCGAAAGGTGATCGAATGACTTGCCATCAAATCGCGCCGTTTCATAAGTCGACGTGCGTGGAACCGGGGTGATTTGATGTGAAGACCCATCGATCAAATACCGTAAGAAAATTGATCGAACAACTATGGGAAATTTCTACACACAATAGTTTCGGTTGAGTGAACCTTCGGGCGACTGGGCGGCGCGTGTGAGTAGTGAATGGTGAGGAGTGGACCAAAACAAGGATTAATTTACCATGCAACAAAAAAGGTCAGAAGTAATATACCCACTATTTATTGTGACGATCCCTCGCTCTCTATCTCTCTCCCTGTCTCTTGCGTCCCGGTCACGTTAACTAGAACGACAGTTCTCGAAATTTTACATACGTTTTGAGCGTTAGAACTAAAGAAAATGTTGAATTCGGCCCGTCAATCTCCTACGCTCGGAGATTAGACGCTAGTTATAAGGGTAGTTTAACTCTTATATTCTTGTTTTTTTTTTGTGTGACAAACATGTAAAACTTGGTAAAATTAATAAACGCAGGACTTTTGCAATTTCGTTTGGAACAATGTAACATTGAATTGAAAGTTGATTCTCGACCCTAGCCCAATTTCAAGAATTTTCTAGGACGGATGCCAAGATACTTCTAGGAAGCAGCGATTAAAAACGAATCCCACAAAAATAATAATAAACATCTGGGAGCGATCTCAGGTATACCATTATACCATTAAGCCATTTCCCTTTCAGGGTAGGCGTGACACTACCCGATTCGGGTAGTGTTTCTAGGTTTTTCTTGTAGTTATAAATAACTACAAGTGTGGGCTCACCACACCCACGATGTGCCAACAGCACTCAGTATTCTTGAATGGTCACCCATCCAAGTACTAACCGCGTCCAACGCTGCTTAACTTCAGTGATCTGACGAGAACTGGGTTTTTCAGTGTGGTATGGTCGTCTGAAATACCTCCGGGAGAATCATTGAATTAAATCCCACACTACCATAATTTTCAGCGTCTTTGAAAAAGAATTAAAATCTAAATATTCGAAGGCAGGTTGGTTCGTAACACGCCTATTAAAATATCGATCTCTGATGGTTTAAAAAATTCCGGATCTGCTAAAAAGATCTGGTCCGAAATTCGTATAGAGTTCTTATCAATAGGACTTGCGGGCATCAACTCTGAAATCTCTTGGAAAACTAAAAACGAGAGGTTAAGATCTACTTTTTCGTAGCGCGATTTAATTTGAGTAGAAGTTACATATTTTATTCGGGATTGAAGATTTTCAACTCCCTATAATTTTGCGATATTTTCTTTCAGAGACCTAGAGCATTTGCGAATTTCTCAGTGATGGAATCGCACTGAGAACATGAATCTCAAAAGGCCCGACAAGGACGATACTGACCCGTGCTGTCTAAAATATCAACTATCGTTGTTCCGAGAATTACCTGGCTTTGGGTTGGAGGCTGAAAACTTCGACAACCTATTGTGCGATGACTTGTAAGAAGACAATTCGATATCGTAGTGCTCTTGCGCAGTCAGAACTTTAAATTGTTCGCACGCATAAAGATGATGCGTACGTTTACAAAGTATACATGAGACTTGTGATTTCTCTGACTTGTAATCGAGAGTAGTAGTCATGCATGATTGAGAGGCTCGAGAACTAAACCGCGACTGTGAATTATTATTTCTTGGTTGTTGACTCCGTTGAGAGTCTTTTAATTTTTGAACGGATTGCGTATTTTCAATGAGTGATCCGCGTGCTGAAAATGAAATCATAGAGTTTAACGAGGGTAATGCTGTACTTCCGACAGCTTCTTCCCATTTTCCCCCGAGTTTAATTCTTTAATTTTTTGCGAATGAACCTGACTTTCGACTATAAATTTGCGATTATCATAACGCGTTGTTAAAAGATCCCACGCGACTTGATGATTATTGGTAGTTATTTCAAGTGATGATATAACGTCTGCTGCCTCGTCTTTCAGACAGGCTTTGAGATAATGGAATTTCTGAATGTGAGAAAGAGCAGGGTTGTCATGCCACATGGATTTGAAAGAATCGCGGAACGTGAGCCACGAGTCAAAGCTCCCATGGAAAGTAGGTGCTTGAAGCTTTGGGAGTTGAAACCCGGCATTAAAATGTGTTGAGTTTTGTTCTTGACTAGATTCGTTAGAAATAGTTTCGTTCACTCGACCCTGATCGTCCGATTGTGAGCCCGTCGCAGGCATAGTCGCAGCCTGATTCGAAGCAGTTGGAAATTGTGTATTTCCTGTTTCAGACTTTGACGGAGACACATCTTGACACTGATTCGAAACAGACTGACTGGCCTGATTGGCAAGAGACATGTGCTTTTTAATGTATTTCCTAAATTGACCGGCGACCGCATGAAATCGATTTTCGAATGAGAGTCTCTCTACATCAGCTTGTTCAATCGCGCCTTCATCTGTAATATCTTCTTCTAATTGAGTTTGAGTCGTGTCGAACTGGTCCCAGAGTTTGAGATGAATTTCTAACCGTTGTTCGAGATTAAGTACTGCAAAATCAGTATTTTCATTTACAGAGGAAAGAGCAATTTCGAAAGAAGTTAACGAGCGTTTTATTTGACCACTTTTCATTTTTAGCGTTGACATATTACCTGCTTTAGGAGCCTGATCTGAATCAGGAGTTTATCTCTCTTTTTCGAACATCTTTAATTCAAATTTGACGTAATAAACAATCTACCCACCGATACGCAATGAAAGCTAAGCCAAATGAAATAGATTGGATACAAAGGGTAGTTCATTAGACTTACTTGGGCCCGCGCAAATTATAGGTGGCGGGCGTACAACTTCCTGGCAGGTCCAGATGATCCGAATGTTAAATTTGGAATGGAGATAAAAATCCTATCTCGTTGTATGTTTCTTCTTTGAACGTGAAAGTTCAAAACGCTTGAGAGAATAGAGCGCGGTGCACGGAAGCTTTCTTGCGGTTGGTGCTGGGATGCCTTCGTCGATTCTGATTAGGGAAGAAGTATGAAAACTTCATAAAGTTCACAGTTTTTGTTTTTCAATTCACAGTCACGGATTGTCCAGTACGTTGTGATGGCACTTTTTTCACAATAATCCCTGAATGTTTAAAAGAATTTGTCCAGTACGTTGCGGAGGCAATTTTGGACAAAAATCATGGATTGTTTGAAAGAATCTGGCTCGAAGGAACATAAAATGTTTGTAGGTGGAAAAAAAGTGAAATAAATTGTTTAACACTGGTTTGAGATACACAACAGTTAATAAACCATTTACTGAAATTGTGATATTAACATAAGATACAGAAGAAACTTTACGTGTAAAGACCGCGCTCACGGAGAATTGAAGCTCTTCGTTTGGAAGCTAAGAGAAATCTAACTGGAAAAGCGGTATCGAGACCCAGTTGGGGGGGGGGGGGGGAGGCTGTGTCTCTAATTTTTGGCAACCTGAGGTGGGTGGAAATTTTCAGGATCGTAGACATTCATTGGTCAGTTTGAGGAAAATACCAAAGACATTAGAGAGCCCTCGTGGGGGTCCGTTCGAGGTTAAGGCGCAGAAAAAGTTGCCAAAAAGTCCTAGACTTAATCTTGTAACGAGGTTTTTGGAAAACCCGCAAAGATGTAAGACAGCTTTCCGGGGTTTCACCAAAGCCGTACCTAACCTCCGAAGTTGAGGAAAGGACGGCTTGAACAAACTGATTAAAAGTAGACTTACCGTCCAGCCAAGAGATCCGAGTCTAGGATAGCGTTCATATTGTTTTTCTCATAACCACTGTTTCCGACAATTCAATTTTATTTATTCATTTGTCTATGGCTATATCTGACAAAATATGTATGGGGTCGGTGTCGGGGCTGAACACTTATTTGACAGCTCGTAAACATCGAGCAGACGGTCAAGGGCATTGACAACCGACTAAAAACCAAGGAGGATGCGACACAACCGACACGGCGCAGCATTCCGCGCAAGTACCGAGAGTCGGGTCAGGCCGAACCAACCCTGCTATGACACATCGTTAAGCTTCACCCGCAACGTCGAAGGCAGTACGAGTAGACTGAACCAACCCTGCAACACCACGTGGCTAGGCGACACTGCACTGCTAAGGTCCACCAAGCGGCCATATTCGAGACGACCAATGGGGAGACGAGCAGCCCGCCTGACGGACCCAATAAGCAAGCCTTTTTCTACTGCAATCAACCAATTTTCCTTCGTGTACACTCACTGTAAACCACGTCCTGGCCAGGGGGTGGCCCAGGCAGGAAACTTGGTTACAAAATGGCTACCACTTACCTGCCAAGTTTCTTCGTGAACTCCAATACCGGAATCAACCGAGTTCGTGGGCCACACTCTTACAGCCCACGAACAACCCACAAAGCTCGTTTATTTTTCTTCCAAGGCGCCAGATAGGGATAACCCTATCCGAGCCCCGTAGGATCCGGTTCCGTTCTGACTGGCAGGTCGGCCAGCTCACTTTACCCGCATGAGAGAGGGAGCGGGAACTTGGGAACGACAGAAAGACATTTCACGCAAACAGGTCTTCACACTATGAAATTATTAGAACCACAACTCAATTTTATTAAATTCTAGCAGAAAAATCAGATACATCCTGACCTATAGAATGAGTCAAAACTGAATCACTTAGCGCTTGTGCGCGTTCCCACAAAAGTTACTCAAGACATATTCCCGATTCACTAAAACAGTTCCCCTTATCTAAAAATTACAATAGTGGACTTTAACCGACAGAAACCACACGGGCAGATCCTAGTGAAATCCGCTGCGATACAAGTTGGCCGTCGGGGACACCCGCGCTATGCACGACACTTTAACCACGATGATCAATTTTTCCTTTGGTTTTTTATTTTGCCGGTCACACCAGAGTCCCGTCGAGCCAAGAGTACAAGCGACGGGAGATTACTCTATAGAACAGGGAGGCGCTCAACATAGAGGGCTGTCACTAGGTGACACGAGCAGCGGAGTGAGAGAGAAGGGGGAATTAAAGTAGGTATAGGTGTCAGAAACCACGAACGTAGACAGCGATATTCTTTTCTTTCACTTTGCCTTTCCTAATTGTTTTCCCTGTAGTTTCCTGGCTCTTGCTTCATAGGCAAGCAAATAATGCATTGTTATTAATAATAACAACCATGAGGAATTCTTAGAAAAAAAATAAGATTTCGTACGATCCCCTAACCCTTAAAAACTGGTCTTCCGGTAAATAGATCAGGTATTGAATATTTTCGCGGAAGACATATATTTTTTTTCCTTTACTCGTTTACTCGGAAATGTTCCGGAGACGATACAAATCCCACGAATTAAAATACATTACAAAACAAAAAAATTTTCAAGCCATGAAGGAATTTTCGGAATTTTTCGATAGTCTTTTTTTGGGAATTTAAAGGAATTTTTCAGAGTCTAAAAGAATTTTCGGAATTTTTCGATAGTTTTTCTTGGAGTCTAAAAGAATTTACGGAATTTTTCGAGATTTTTGAGGAAATCAGAGAATTTACGGGTACCATGAGAATTTTTGAGGAATAAAGCGAAATTAACGGAAATTTAAGGAAGGTTAACATAAACTTCAAGAACCCCAAGACAAGTTTCGAGAATTTTGCTTACGTGAAGTGAACTGACCCGTGGTTTAAAAAAAGATTCAGTAAGAGAACAGAAAATTTTCGTTTTATTTGATTTTGGTATATCAAAGGGGATTGGTAACAAGCAATAGAGAAACATTGGAATATACGAAAAGTCCGAACCCGGCCCGAGAATTTGTCAAGGCAGTTTTTTATAGGTAACCAATCGGGAAAACCTCGGTTTACCGGAAAGTTCGGCTAATAGCGAAACACAGTCCGTAGTCGGAGCCGCGTCGGTAGGGACAATCGAGGGCCAGACGGGGCAATCTAGGGCCAGTCTGGGCGCAGTGAGGGCCCAGTTACCGGATTGGGCAAATGACTTAGCGGGGGAGCCCCTATGAGTAATAGTAAGGGGGCTGCACCTAAATGCGAACTGGGTGGACGAAGTGTTGCGGGAGCGAATGGGGCGACATTTCGCGCGTCGTGGGGGTAACCAGGCAGTACCCTGGTACCCAGAGGACGACGACGACCAATGGCAGGTACCACGGGATCTGGGGACCGATGATGACATAGCGGGTCCACCGGAGGGTACCCGGCACCGGATCGGGTTCCACCAGCCATTCACGATGTTGGAAACGACCCCTCATGGGCGCCGACAATGGCCAAGGATGGAGGGAGACCAGGCCTTGACGGGTGCACTATCGCCAACCTACACCCCACCCCTCAGCAGAGACATATGGAGGAGGGATAGGGAGGCCATGGCACCACCTACTCAGGGAACAACATCGGTGGGGGGAGCGCGAGAACCACGCGAGTTGAGGACAACCATTTCGCGAACGTGAATACTAGGCCACGCGGAACCACGACTAGGGTCAGTGCGGCAGATACTCGACTAGGCACATCCCCAAATTTTTCCCATCCAGATCACGGGGGGAGCGCGGTCCCCCAGCAATACCAAGGGGCAGATAGGAGACCTAGGAGCCCCGGAAGTGCTCAGGGCCAGCCGACAGAATACTGGGGATACGAAGCCACGGTGCCGATAAACCGCAGTATGAGGACACCCTGGGCAAGTGGGCCAACCAATCCAACGACATATTACCCACCGACAGTAAGTGCCCTAACGTGGGCTCCCTTAGTGACCACATCACAGCCTATTTTTACGACCGCGATCATTAGGGGCACACGCCCCCAAAGCGATTGGTACATACAGAACCGCGATGCTCCACTAAATATTCGGACACAGCATCGCGAGACTGAAGACTGGGGCCGCACCGCCGAACCAGAGGGTTATCAGTACCCAGAAAACTACCCGGAGCCACACGCGCGAGAATTCGCTCCAAGTGACCACCGCGAACACAGGGTATGGGAACTTGAGAGGCCCTGAACGGATCAACCCACTCATCAATACCCAGCGTCGAGTATGTTCCCTCACACGAATACGACTTTAGCAAGGGAGGGGGAGACCGAAAAAGAGGGATTGGAGCGAACTAGGGGCTGGTCCGAAAACTACGATAGGTACGGATCACAAGAATTTTTAGAGCCAAGAGAGAGTAAGTATAGGCCGTATGCAACAGGGTACGGAGGGCAGGAGCCCACATGACGAGACCGAAGAGCGCACATTAGGCCTATTCAAGACAATAGAGACTAATACGTCCGAAGGACCGCACAGGGACACGATGGGCCGTATCAGGGGCCATGGCAGCAGAATAGAGAGCAGAGTCGCGCCCCGCAGAACAAATACTCCCACGGCTGCGACCATGCGACCCCTCAGCAAACCATGGGACGTGACAAGAATCGTGGAAGGGTGGAAGGTCAGCTTCGACGGACAGAAGGACTCAAGTGTGGACAACTTCCTGTGGAGGGTCGAAGAGGGCAGAGCCGCCTCTTTCCTCACGGGCGAGGAGTTGTTAGTTGCGATGCCCTTCCTTCTAAAAGGCATTGCGTGGCACTGGTTCCGTCAGAACCGATTAACATGGAACACGTGGGACCAGTGCAAGCGGCATTACCAAGCATGCTTTGGGGATGCGTTCTACCAGGAAAGGTTAGAAGAGCAGATCCTCTCAAGCAGGCAAGGCTAAGAGGAACCGGTGGCAAACTACCTGACCTGCATGTATAGGCTTTACCAGCTCTCGACCAGGCCAATGGACCTCGAGGTCCAAATGAACCGGATGTAAGCGAACCTCAGATCCGACTTTGGGAGGGCCATCAGGCGTTACGAATTTACTGGCTATAACGGCCTGGCGGTCCTAGCGGAGGAATATAAGCGCGTAATATCCACCATAGGTGAAGATATAGCCCCTCCATCCCCCGAGAATTCCCTTATCCCAGAATATGCTTATAATGGGAAGGGCCCACCGCCTAAAAAGAACAGTTCTGTGGCCGCTATCATCCCGACCATAGCTGATAGCGAACCCCCACAGAATTCGTCGGAATGAACGCAATTCATTAATGCCTTAATCGTAACAATAGGAAACGACAAACAGGGATCAACGGCGAACTTGGGTAAAGACGAAACCAAGAACAAGCCCAGGTCCGAGGGATCCAACATACGTAATAGTAGTAACCCTCGGGACCTAAAGAACTCAGCAAAATCGTCTGAGGGAAAGTCGGACCAGTCTCCAAAAAGGGGCTCCGAGTCGCCCACCTCGGGTAAGAGGGGAGATGATTCGGAGGTAGAATGTTGGAACTGTCGACAAAAAGGTCACTTCCAAATCGGATGTCCGAAGAGCCGAAGGCGTAATTATTGTCGTCGGTGCGGTAAGGAGGACGTGACCACTAAAGAGTGCGAACTGTCCGGGAAACAGAAGAAGGGAGAAGGCCTAGGGGTCAGCCCTTCTTCCTCCAGTCCCGGATTGACCCCACAGGACGAAGGGCATCCACCGGAACCGGGCAGGCTCGAGTCGAAGGACCCGACAGTAGAGGGGATAGCCAAGAAGGCGAGTCCTTCTCCCACAGAAATACCGCCGACATTGGTGAATCAGATCCCGATAACGCGCACGGTGGAAGTTGAAGATCCCATCGTTCTCAACACAAGAACGAGGGTTAGAGAGAAACAGAACCCCTGGCAAGAGAATCAGGTGATACGGGCCCCTCTAAAGTCAGACGAGTCACCCACAATACTGGCAGAGGAAGGTTCATCATTGCCACTGCGATTAGAAGTAAAGGACACCCCAAAAGGGGAAAAAGGGCTTACCCTGCGAGTCTTTACGGCTGCTTGAATTGGTTATACCCCTAAGGTCCTCGCTTTGATTGATGGCGGAACATCCCGAACAGTAATGGGAGATATAGGCTTGGGTATCGATTTCATCCACACATTCGGAATAGTACACGATGGCAGTAAACGAGCCTGGTATATGGCGGATTATCCGGAATTGGCCCACCACTATACCGAGGAGGGTACTGAACTGGAAGTGGAGAGGAGGGACGAAAATCCGACAACATTAGACCAGTGTTGCGGCCTCAGAGAAATAATAGGTGAGGAGCGACAGGAACTGGACACGCTAGTTGCCCGGATTACTAACCCCCCTCCTCAGGTACTTCCAGCAACGGATCGCATAACCAGCCATAACATAGCGCATAACCAGGTAGTAATGGCCCGAAAGGCGGACGGGACATATAGATTTTGCGTGGACTACCGTAGACTTAACAAGGTAGCCAAAACGGACATGATGGACGAAGATGGACATGATCCTTGAGCAACTTCGCGCCGCGAAATATATAACGACCTTAGATTTAAAGTGGGGGTACCACCAAATCCCGATGGCCGAGAATAGTGGGGAGTACACAGCGTTTACAGTCCCTGGAATGGAGCTCTTTCAGTTCACAAGGATGCCCTTTGGACTGTCAGGAGCCCCTGCGACATTTCAGCGGCTGGTAGACTCCCTCATAGGGCCGGACAGGGAGCCTAACGTCTATGCGTACCACGATGACATAGCCATCGTAAATGAGACGTTTAAGGGCCACCAGGAATGGGTAGCGCGAGTAATAGACCGCTTACAGGGTGCCGAGCTGACAATAAACCCAATGAAATGTGAATTCGGGAGACTGACCGTACGTTATCTCGGATTCCTAGTGAATCAAAAGGGTTTGCAGGTAGATCCGGACAAGGTCGAGCCTCTTTTCTCCTACCCAGCTCCAAGGACAATAAAGCAACTGAGATGGTTTTTGGGAATGGTGTCGTGGTACCGTCGTTTTATACCTGATTTTGCGACTGACGCGGAACCACTGAATAAACTGTTTAGAACGATCGTCCAATGGGAATGGGGAACCGAACAGGAAAGCGCGTTCGCTAAGCTTAAAGAACAGGTTGCGACGGCACCGATTTTGACTTATCCCGAATTCGAAGTCCCATTAGTGCTCCAGACCGCCGCGAGCGATTTCGGTCTCGGGGCAGTCTTAACGCAAGTGCAAGACTTCGTTAAGAAGGTGATAGTTTTCGCAAAAAGGACGCTGTCGGACGCGGAAAGAAAGTTCTCGGTCACGGAAAAGGAATGTTTAGCCGTGATCTGGTCGGTTAGAAAATTCCGCCACTACGTGCAAGGGTTTCACTTCACGGCAATTACCGACCACAGTTCGTTACGATGGCTACATAACCTTCACAATCCAACCGGTCGATTGGCGCGATGGGCACTTGACGTCCTCGAATACGATTTTGAGGTCGTACACCGGAAAGGAGCTTTGCACCACGTGCCTGACGCCCTTTCTCGTATGTATGAGGAGAAAGCAGCAATCACCATAGCTGCCATGGAGCCGGTGGAGGACAAGTGGTATCGTAGACGACTGCGCGAGGTAGGAGAAACCCCAAGAAAGTTCCATGGGTGGAAATTTGTGGACGGAATGTTGTATCGGTACCGTCCGAATCCGTTGGTAGACCCAGTAATCTAAGACCTAGAGGCGTGGAAGTTGGTAGTACCAGCCGAGAGAAGACAATAAGTCTTCGATGAGGTGCATAACGATCCACAAGCCGCACATCTGGGAATTGAGAAGACATACCGGAGAGCTTCGGTCCAGTATTACTGGCCAGGCATTTATCGCGACATTTCTCTGTGGGTACGCTCTTGCGACACCTGCCAGAGAATCAAGGCTGATCAGAGACACGCAGCGGGCCTAATGGGCCGCAGCGTAGTGCAGCAGCCTTGGACCGTAGTAGCCACGGACGTGATGGGTCCTTGGCCAAAGACAGCACTAGGATTCGAATACCTGGTGGTATTCGAAGACTTCTATACTGAATGGGTTGAACTTTCGCCCATGAGAAGAGCGAATGCCGAGACCATTATCAACGCTTTTGAGGACCACATTCTGAACCAGTGAGGGGTGCCGGAAGTGCTCGTGTCGGACAATGGAATAAAATACGTCAACCAAGCGTTTCAAGGGTTGACAAAGACCTACGGAATTCGTCACTCGTTTACTCCGGTGTATCATCCACAGGCGAACCCTGTGGAGCGAGTGAATCGAGTCCTCATAACAATGATCTCCGCATACGTAGCTCAGGACCATCGGCAGTGGGAAGTATACCTTAAGGATTTTAGGTTCGCCTACAACACGGCCGTACATAGTACCACGGGGGTCGGCCCGGCCTACTTGAATCTAGGTAGGGAACCAAAACCTTATTTAAAAATTTATTATAAAATTAATATTTTAAATATAATTTTATTAATAAATATAAATTTAATTAATAATTTATATATACCAATATTTATTTATTAGTAGAAGAAGAATGGAAGAACCACCCGAATTGCCCCCACCCGAACACGAGGAGTGGAGGCAAAGAATGGTGAAACTAAAGGAGCTCCAAGATCTGGTCTCCCTATAACACGAAAATGCGTTCGATCCTCAGAAGGCAAACTACGACAAGAGGCGGCGACACGCGGTGTTTAGGGAAGGACACAGGGTCATGCGCAAGGCGCAAGTAACGTCCTCAGCCAGTCACTGTACGAGTTAGGAACGCAAGACGGACAATTGGTAGGAAAGTTCCGCCTAGGGAAGGGGGAGAGTAGGGAACAAGAAGTAGTCAATCCCTCCCTAATAGTTCTCCTAAACCCTCGCATGCCAGGGGTACTGTAGAAATATGCCAGCTTCGCAAGAAGGAATCTTGGGGCCCCAAAAGGGGTATTGGAAAATGTGTGCCCTACCCCAGGACACTTTTCTTAAGGATCAGGAAAAATCTTTCTTTTTTGCGTTTAGGTGGCCACTCTACCGGGCTTTGTTCCGTCGTTCCCACGGTCCAGCCGGAATAGAGCACTACTTCTCCTCTCAGGGTGAGATTTGATTTATTTCTCGTACTTTTCTCTCTTGTGTACCCCTGGACGGAAGCGATGATGGAACGGATGATCCAGGTTACAAAAGTAGGTCCGAGGGACCTAGAAGCAAGAGCCACACGAACGGGAGAACCCGGTATGGGAGCCCGAAAGGGACCAATATAGTTACAAGTTTTTTTTCCTTTAGATGATAAGAAGAAAACACACCGAGATACGGGCTGAGAAGGTTCTGGACCGGTGGAGGTATGACCATAGTGCGGGTAAATACAGCCGGTAGGCTTCGGCTAGGCCCAGGGGAGTTGTAACGAGGTTTTTGGAAAACCTGCAAAGATGTAAGACAGCTTTCCGGGGTTTCGCCGAAGCCGCACCTAACCTCCGAAGGTGAGGAAAGGACGGCTTGAATAAACTGAGCAAAAGTAAACTTACTATCTAGCCAAGATCCGAGTATAGGACAGCGACTAGACTAAGGCATTTATCCATTGTTCTCGACAATTTATTTTTATTTATCATTACCCATTTATCCATTGTTTTATCCGACAAAATATGTATGGGGTCGGTGTCGAGGCTGAACACTAGTTTGACAGCTCGTCAACATTTAGCAGACAAGGCAGAGAACCGACAACCGACCAGAACACCAAAGAAGAAGGACGACAGGAAGGCACGCAACCAAAACGACGCAGCAGTCCTACGCATGTCAAGAGAGTTCGCACTGTACGCGTTGCCATGGTAACCAGCGAGCAATAGCTTGGTAGCGACCATTACGCTCCAGTAGCCATAGAAGCAGTACGAAAGGATGGGACCCAACCGACACGACGCAGCAGTTCCACGCATGCCAAGAGAGGTCGCGCTGCACCCGTTGCCACGGTAACCAGCAAGTGGTAACGTGATGGCAGCCATTACGTACCAGTAGACGAGAGGGTCCACACTTCTCACAGGCCAGAGACAACCGGCACCGAAGCAAGATTCCACTACGGACCACGAGGGGCAGCGCGAATCGGTCACTACCTAAACAGGCAGTCATATCCTAAGCAACCAGAAGGCGGCCATGTTACGGCAACTGGAAGGCGGCCATGCTGTTTTAACCAGAAGGCGGCCATGTTACGGCAACCAGAAGGCGGCCATGCTGCAAACAACCAGAAGACGGCCATGTTATAACCAGCGTTCTGACGATCCATGAGGAATCGCGCTAGAGCGTGAGGCGAACCAATCAGCGGCCGGGAAAGGAGAACGGCGTCCGCCTGGAAGAGAGAAAGACCGTGGAAACGGAAGACCTGTCACTCTGGTACTTGGCACGACAGACTCCGGTGTGACTGGCTAGACAACAAGAAGAAGGATATTCTCAGAGACGCGAATAGACCGGACTGTAAAACAAAAGGAAAGCTAAATGGATTACGAAGGAAAACAAGAGTTGGCCGAATGGTTGAAAGGTATGTGGACTTGCCTACCGCGAAACTAGAATTGTCAACCTCGGCACCAGGTGCTCGCGTGATCTAGAAGTTTGTAACCGCGAAGTGCTGTGTAAAGTGCCTTTCTTTGTGAAACCCCGTCCGGCACCCCCTCGACGCTCCAAAAGGAGGGACACGCTCGACTCGAAGATCCGACCTTTATAAAAGTCGAGGCGAGCGTCTCTCGAGATCCTGGAGCGTGGGCACGTGGCAATGGACGCCGGCCGGCGTCGTGCATAGCAAGGGTGTCCCCGACGGCCATCTTAGATTGCAGTGGGTTTCGCTGGGGTTTGTCCGTGATTTCTGTCGGCCAGAGTCTAACTTAGTAATTTTAGGGTAAAAGTAAAATGTCTTATGGGACTTTGAATAGTACAAGCGCTGAGTGGATTCGATTTAGCTTATTTTTAGGATAGGTTGTATTTAATCATGCTAGAATTTAATAAAACTAAATTGTTCTTCTAATAATTACATAGTGTGAGGACCTGTTTGCCTGAAATTTCTCTCTCTCGCTCCCAAGTTCCCGCTCCCTCTCTCATACGAGTAAAGTGAGCTGGCCGACCTGCCAGTCAGAACGTAACCGGATCCTACGGGGCTCGGATAGGGTTATCCCTATCTGGCGCCTTGGAAGAAAAATAAACGAGCTTCGTGGGTTGTTCGTGGGCTGAAAGAGTGTGGCCCACCAACTCGGTTGATTCCGGTATTGGAGTTCACGAAAAAACTTGGCAGGTAAGTGGTAGCCATTTTATAACCAAGTTTCCTGCCTGGGCCACCCCCTGACCAGGACGTGGTTTCAGTGAGTGTACACGAAGAAACTTGGAAAACTTGCTTATAATCTATAGGGTTGACGAAAAAATCACGTTTCGCTAATAAGTGCAGAAGACAGAGGTATGTTTAGAAAGGTACAAGATTGGCCTCCTGGATTACAATAATAAATTTGAAAATTGTGAATTGGGCAGTAAACAGCTTCACGTCTATCGTTGGTTATACGATTGTCGAACATCTGCTTTTAGAAACAGAATCTGAAATTATTTGCCTTTTTCTTAAACTTGAAGTTTTCTAAAAGAATATTAAAAATAAAAATAATTGTTACTACGTAACACCGTTAAAACTTAAACAATTCCAAACTTCTTTTAAAATTGAAGTATTCTTGAACTAGGTTCGTGAAACTAACTAGTTGAAAACGAACAATTTTCAAATTGTGCATCAAGCTTTTTAAAATTCATCATTTGAAAAAAATTACTATTTTGTTAAAAATTAATTTTTTGGTTAGAGATTCATAATTTTTGTTCGAATTTCATCTCTTTGGTTGAAAATTAATTTTTGTGACTGAAAATTGAACTACTCCATCTTTTATTGAAAATTTACCTTTTTTAGAACAAACTTCAACTATTTGGTTGAAAATTAATGTATTTTGTTCAAAATTCGTCTTTTTCGATAGAAAATTAATCTCCTTCGTTGAAAATTCATCTTTTTGGTTGAAAATTTAACTGGTTGGTTGCAAATTCATGTACAGTCGAACCTCCATAATTCGAACAGCAAGGGACCGACTGAAAAGTTCGAATTATGGAGGTGTTCGAATTATCTGCATTTGGTTTTCTGCATCCTTTTCTGCTTTGGTTTGATGAAGAAAAATCACTAAGAATCTTCTCTTTGTTCTTGAGAAAAGTAGAAAGAGTATTCCGTGGAATTTGAAACTCTTCAGCGATCTGCGATTTTTTTCTCACGCCCTTTTCAACTTCTCTGATAGCAGCGACTTTCTCTGCTAAAGTTAGAGTTTTATACTTTGTCTTACTTAAATCAGTCATATTAGACAAAAAAAACCACAGAGAATGGAAAATAAGAAAACTGGACAATACGAAATGCACTCAACGAAAACTCGACTTAGAATGTAAGCTCTGTAGAATTTTCTTTTATAGAGGATGGTGGCGACCGTCTGCAAAGATAATATCTTTGCCGTCTGTCACTCAATTGGCGCGCCGGGAAAACCCCAGCGACCGTCTGTCACTCAATTGGCGCACCGGGAAAACCCCAGCGACGGTTTTTTTTCTTACGGTTCTACTTTGACTGCAGTCCCCAAGTTCGAACACCAAAAATTCGAATTTCTCGATACACTCGATATCCGAAAGTTCGAATTATCGGGGTTCAAGTTCGAATTATCGAGTTTTTTAAACATGCGTTAGTATAGGAACGTCAAGGGAAAAGGTTGAAAATTCATCGAGGTGACGAGTATTTTGTTGGCAATTGGTCTTTTTCGGAAGGAAATTAATCTTCTTGGTTCAAAATTCATTTTTTTTTAAATCAACTATTTGGTTGAAAATTCATGTATTTTGTTCAAAATTAGTCTTTTTGGTAGAAAATTTATCTTCTTGGTTAAAAATTAATCTTTTCAGTTACAATTTCATCTATTTTGTTCAAATTGAAATATTTTTACTGGAAAGGTTAGGTATTTGAAGCGTTTCGCATTTAATTCAATATGGTACCTACATTAATTGTATTTAAAAAATGTATTCTCATATTTTATCGTATAAAATCACCTTGTGGACTGCTTCAATTTCTATTTCTCTGCTTGTCTAGTTTCTTTTGTCAAGCATCAAAATATAAATACGACAGTTAATTGTCGAAGGCTTATTTATTTTGTAATAAAATAAGTTAAAATTTGTCTGAACAATGGAATTTCATCTAATTCTGTAAATTCAAGTCGATAAATTACATGTGTAATGGAATCGAAATTTTTGAGTAGATAAGTTTTTGTATTGACATTACAGGCCTCTTTTTGTACGAACAGAAATTCACTTGTTTTTTTGTTTAAGTCACTTTTCAGCCTAAAGAAGGCACTTTTTCATTTTTTTTCAAGTACATTAGTCTATGGCAGCCCTGAGAAGGTATAAAACAACTTACATTTAAAAGGTCTATACATTACAAATATGACGCTGAAAATTATAACTATTTTCATCTCGCCCTAACCTCTCCTATAAGTTATTGATATCATTCCAAGTCGAGTGAGGGGTGGGGGGCAATGAGAACAGTCCGGGTACCAGGGCAGCAACCTGGCGATCTAAGCTGAGAAGAGATGACGTCTGGCTTTATCGCCCTTGATGTAGAGGGACGGTGAGAAGCTTTCCGGTGAGCTTCCAGTAGGGGTAAATACGCAATCCTCGGCACAAGGGGTTGCGAGCGATTCCTCTAGTTCGGCAGGAGTAGGCAGGGGGAAAACAGTAGCGCCACCATATGGATACGGGCGCTCGGTCGCCTACGGAGTGGCGAGAGAGGGGCAAAGGATGGTGAAATTTCGGAGGCCTGACGTGAGGCCTCGGCGGCAAGGTGCGCCTGGATCCGAAAGTTCTTTCCCGGGCGCTTACGTGGTTTGTCCACATGTTTCCGAGTCATCGAAAAACAAATTAAAAAGATCAACCTGCAACAGGTTTTCCGGTGAAGATATCGCGGTGAACCTCGTGACTAAAGGGTTCCGGAAGAGGACCGATTTATCTCGAATTTAGAAGTCCGAGAAATGGGTCGGTGAGACAATTCGGACAGGAGAAGCAATACAGGCACCCGCCGAAGACCACCACGAAAACCGGTCGTGGCTAAGTGTTAGGGTCCCTAGTAAACAACTAAACATCCCGAATTGAAAAATATGAGAAATGGGTCAGCAGATAATCCCGAAAAGAGAAGCAATAAAAGGTTCCCACTAAAATTTCTACGATAACCGGTCGTGACTAAGCGGCAGCGTCATTAGTGCGCGTCTCAATTTCTTGGATGGCGAAATCCGAAAAATGGGTCAGTGAACAATCCCGGAAAGAGAGGCAATAAAAGGTTCACGGTAAAATTTCTACGATAACCGGTCGTGACTAAGCGACCACCTGTAGAAGCTGAACGGAAGGGTCCGGATTGTCGATGATTGTTCCGACCTTCGGCTGAGAGCCACCGCCAGAGGTAATTAAACCTGCGACACGTCGTGACTGGCAACTATCGCCAGCGGTAATGAAACCTCCGACTCGTCGTGGCTGTGGATCACCGCCAAGGGTAATTAAACCCTCGACTTGTAATCAGTCAGTGGTGAGAAACACCGACTATGAAGCCTTAAAGTACCGTAGCGGCTGACGCGAGAAGAGCGATCCCGGCCGCTGATTGGCTGGGAGCGGTCGACAAGAGGGACTCGCGTAATGGGATATTCCCCCTTGTCCACTACCCACGATCTCACGCGTCTTGGATCGATTTCGCCCATCTCTATTTCTTAAAATTAAAGTTTTATTATGATATTAAAATTCGAAAAATTATCGGATTAAAATTATAAAAAGTGATACAAGTTAAGCCTGATTGCGCGCTTCTAACCATGTTAAAAAAAATACGAACAATCGAAATTTTGTATTTTGAATGAAGTTTTTTTACCAGTTTAATGAGTGCTAATATATGTATAATAATGATAATAGCCACGCTGCTTTGGGCTAACTCCCCAATGCAACGAATTATGCGGTTACGACACCAGTATCGCGCAGTGCCACCCACAATAGGCGTCTCTCGGATGGAGGCCATGGTTCAGTTGGGTGTGGCAATAGGACCGAACCGAGGCGACGACCAGGCAGTGGCCCCGGAAAAACGCGAGAACATCGATTTAAATGGTCGGACGAACTCAGGAGGGACAAAGAAGCTGTTGACAAAAAAGCAAAGAAGCTCACCAGCTCGAAGAGGATTCATGCAGAGGTTACATGAACGTTAAGCCAATATGCACCCGGAATATGCTCATAAAACGCCTCAGTATTTAAGAGATCAGGTATCCTTTTTGCGAAAAAACGGATATGAAACTCTTTATCAAGAAGAAGAAGAGCAAAATCCTCCAGCGAACATTCCAACCGTTCCAGCAAGACCACCTTTGCAGATAGCCGATAATACCAACATGAGAAGTAGGAGATCTATCCACCAAAAAGTCTTTCTCAGGATGGACAAATTAGCTGAAGCTAATAATGCTCTCCCAGATTTTCTCCCCGAAGATGTTAATCTCTGGAATCTGAACTTTCTAGTTTACGAGAAGGCGGTCTCTCTGCTTAGCGACAATAAAAGTAACGATACTTCAGTACGCCTGCGTAAGACTCGCGAGCGTATTATCACGCGAAAAATAATATCTCTTTCAACAGCGAAACAGCGCCTTGAACGGCGAGTAAAGTGGATTCAGGAAAATTCCACCTTTTCTACTCATCCTTCCCGCCTGTTCAATAAAACGTTACGTGCCGTTAAAAATCGGCCTAGTCGAGAAGAGATTCAAGTCTTCTGGGAGCAAGTATATGGAGATACTTATCAGCTAAATGAAAACGCTTCAGATATATCACTCTTGCGTAACTTTTGCCAAAGGCAAAGGTTAAAAGGTCCAGAGGAAGAGTGTCCACTAATCACTGCTGAAGAAGTGAAGAAAGGTATCGCTAAAACTAAGAACTTTTCAGCGCCAGGGCCAGATGAAAAAAACAACTTTTGGTGGAAGAAGTTCACTTCTACGCACCAGCATCTAGCTCGTATATTTACTACTTTCTTAAACGGAGAACAACTCATCCCGTCAGTGGCTAGTGGAAGGGCGAACGGTATTGATCCCTAAAACCGGAGATGTCAAGCCCAAAGAACTACAGGCCCATAGCTTGTTTGAACATCAGCTACAAGCTATTCATTGGCATCCTCAAAGAGAGGATATTAACATCTATCGAGCCGGTATGGAGTGCAATAGTTGAACAACGTGTATGCAAGAGAGGGCTGGCAGGATTCAGGGTGAACCTGTTAATAGACAGGTGTATTACCCAGGACACGATCATGTATCGGCGCAATCTGTCCATGGCTTGGATTGACTACCGTAAGGCATTCGATAACACGAACCATGAGCTACTTATTAAGCTCCTTGAGTGCCTGGAGGTGCATACAAAAATAGTGAGATGCATAAAACAACTTCTGCTCTTGTGGCGAACAAGATTTGTCATAACATCTGGCAAAAGACAAGTGCCTAAAAGCTATATCACATATAAGAGGGGGGTCTTCCAAGGAGACTCTGTAAGTCCGATACTTTTCTGCATCTTCCTCTTGCCTCTATCTATTGTGCTCCCAGGCAAAAGCTCTGGATACCTATGTGGCCCGCCCAACAGAAGAGAATATAAGGTCAACTACCTCTTATACATGGACGACCTTAAACACTTTGCTTCCTCGAAAGAGGACCTGAACATCCTTGTGGAGGCGGTAAATAGGTACTCTAAAGCGATTGGCATGAGTTTCGGTCTCGACAAGTGTGCCTGCGTCCACCTACACCAAGGCAGACTAGAAACTACATCATCGCGTGAGGATCAGGATATTCAACTCATAGGCGGAAATACCATTCAACGTCTTGGTATTGGAGAAACATATACATATCTTGGAATACCGCAAGCGGAAACGCAAAATGTACGTGTGTTAAAAACGGCCCTTGGAAAAAGGTATCGCCAAATTCTCAGAAAAATTTGGGCTACCGATGAGTTGAAGCAACTTGACCGAAGCACACGCAAGATTATGACAATCCATCGAAGTCATCATCCTAGATCTTCCGTACCTCGAATATACCTCACTCGAGATAAAGGGGGTAGAGGCTTGCTAAGCTAAGAGTGTCTTCATCGAAGAACGGTTCTGGCTACAGCCTGCTCAGTTCTAAATAGCACAGATTCTCTTATGCGACTCGTACATCAACATGAAGTCGTCAATTCTGCGGCGTTTCTATACCGTGCCGCAGATAGGGCCGCAGAGGAGCTTGGCCTCCCATTTGATTCCAGCGACACTACACATGGGCTAGCATCACTAACACCTTTGGTGCTCAAAAGTCGTGTACAGAAAGCGGAACATACGCTTCTACTAAGAGAACATGCTGACAAGCCCCTTCATGGTAGATTCTACGGCATCATACGTAGATAAGAGCTCTCAATTGGTCTGTCCAACATGTTTCTCAAGTCTGCTGGAGTGAGATCGGAGACTGAGGGATTTCTTTTTGCCTGTCAAGACGGCCTTATAGACACCTTAGTTTACAGCGAGCGCATAATGAACGTGCCTGTAGGCGATACCAACTGCCAAGCGTGCAAGCAAGAGCCAGAAACACTTGGACATGTTCTCAGTGGATGCTCAAAATATGCACGCTACGGGTACATAGAGAGACACAATGCGGCTCTAAAAGTGTTATATTACCATCTTAGGCACTTCTATGGTGTTGATCTATTGCCCGTCTTGCCATACGCATAGGGGGAACTCGAGTCCGTTGTGGAGAATGATAAGTGTAACATCTACTGGAGAGGATGACGTAAAAATAAGCTGAGTTTAAAATAAAATAAATCGTGAATAGTCATTCTTTACCTATATTTCAAAATATTCGTAATTATAGTTTCTTGCTGGAAATTTTTCTCTAAAACTAATTTGCTTCATCAAACATGACTGTTGCATAACGCGATAAAATGACTCCAGTCAAAGGTCTGTTATCTTGCAAATTATTCACTTTACGGGACAAGTGTTTATTATAAAAATGTGTATTTGAATTGGTACTTTCAAATGATAACTCTGGAGAATTTTATTTCCAACATTTTTTAATATCGAAAAAAATCTCAAGAAAATTTTCGAACATTTCTTCGAATATACAGACAAATTTTGCACATTTTCAAAAACATGTTGTGAATCATTTTCACTTGCTCTAAGCCTGCTAAAATCAGTATCAAACACTTATTTATTTAAATTTTGTTTTTAAACCTTTTTAAATTTCTGATTTTTGTTTTATTTGCTGAAATTTTTTTAGAATATTCATATGAGTTTTTGTTGTCACTTGGTGAATCTTATCGGAATATCGAAGATATTAAACAGGATTAGTAACTGGTAAAAGCATAGATTTACTATAACTTTAAGGTGACTTGGTGATAGAGTACAAAATAGACAAGAGACAGGTTGACAGAATGAACCATACTTCAGATGTTGTTATAAACAAATAAAGGCTGTAGCATGCTTTTGTAGAACTAAATTCAATACTCATCTTCAAGAGTACAGCTGTTCAATTCTCTATTTTAAAATGTTCATTCCAAAATTGACAATACACTTCTGATGATTAAGTCCAGGTAATCCCTTAGTAAATATATCAGCCATCATTTCGGCGGACTTTTGATAATGTAATGAAATCGAACCACGTTCGAGTGCTTCCCTGACAAAATGATGCCGTATATCTATATGTTTTGTTTTTGAATGATTGATAGGATTCCTAGCAAGTCTTTAGGCTCGCTGATTATCATTGCAAATTGAGATGCTTGCTTGAATTCCCAATCCAATTGCTTTCAAGAATGTGTTCAAGTATATTGCTTCTTCAGCGGCTTCAGTCAATCCCATGTATTCAGCCTCGGTTTTTGATAACGCAACAGTGCGTTGTTCCTTCGATTCCCAGGTGAATTCTCCATTTGCGAGAACGAAAACGAATCCTGTATAGGATCTTCTATCCTGAGTACATGCTGCCCAATCAGCATCTACAAAGCCTTCCAATTGACTTAAGGTCAACTGAAAATGCGATATCCGGCTGAGTTCCAACGGCTAGATACATCAGACTTCCTATCAATTCTCTGAAAGAATATTCATTGGTTTCTTCAGTTAAGCTATCTTCAGCTTCGCCGATTTTCAAACCTGGATCCATGGGTGTCAAATCTTTTATTTTAAGTCGAGAGTTCATGTGTTGCTTGACTTCGGAGATCCAATCAAGGTCCTTTGAGGTAATTAACATATCGTCAACGTAAGTTCCGACGATCATTAAATTGGCTTCTCGTTTACCAACGTAGAAACACATGTCTCAGGGATCACACTCTCTATTCTTTCTAAAATAGAGGAATAGAGAATTTCTTTTTCAAAAATAGAGGAATAGAGAACTTTTTTTTCAAAAATAGACTACTAGTAAAGATGTTATTAGTGTTCGGATGAACAATTATATATTTTTTTGAAGAAATTAGAACGAAGTCAGTGAGAAACAAGATATCTTCGAATGGACGTATGTACATAACCATTTACATTACAAACTAATAAACCTACATGAGTGAAGTCAGTGGAAAATGAGTCTTCTAGCAGTCGTTGTACACTTATTGGAATGGGATTCATATTTAAAACTTTTGTAAGTAAATGATTTACTGCGGCAGTGTAAAATTCGTTTACTTCAGTCATGAAAAAAAACTTTTCTTTCTGAGATAAAGCTGCAACTGTGCCTTTTACTGTTTCTCGAGGATTCACCACAAGCAAATCTAAAAAGTTTGTTTTAGCTTTAAGCAGGAAAGTAGGTTGTTCCCTAACAAATGAAGTCGATTTCAGAATTGGTCCTTTGATAATACTCGATAGCAAAATCAAAATTAGCAGTTTTAACTGACCATACAATATGTGAATAAGCGGTTCTTCTTTCTGCATAATCAAGGTAAATTCAGTAGTGAAGATCCTGAACGCATAAACGATAAACTTTAAAGTGCTCTTTAAACGCGCGTCTTTTAAATACTTTATTATATCAATATAATTCTGCTTTTCAAGAGTGGAAAATTCATTCTTTGGAATGTACGTCAAAAAATAATTTTCTAACACATCTCAAGTCCCTGTGGTGAAAGTAATAGTAGACTTTCACTATGAAATCGGAAACATCTATGGAAAGGCAGTTGCAACAAAGTCATGGCGGTTTTATTCACATTTGGTCCATCACATCCTAGAGCTAAGACCTTTCTTAACACTAAAAAAATTTTTAATGACTCCTTTTAGGTATTACAACTACAAACGTACGCGAAGATAATATTAAAAATCACTTTAAAGTCTGTCCCATAAGCCTTGTATCCGGTCACGCTGCACTACCATTTTAGGATAAATCTCACAAACAATTATTCCAACTATTCGTTATGCGGGCTGTAAATAGTTACTTTTATGCTTACGAAGATTTTAGTGTAGTTAAAAATCTATTTATGAACCTTCATTTCAAATAACAGTTAATAATCACCAGCCTGCACGGGAACGGTTGTTTATAAGAAAAATGAATCGTTTTCTTAGGTTTCTCATGCGCTGAATCCGAATCTGGCAGCGAAAATTGCCAATCACGTAAAGATTGTGAGAAAAATATGGTTGAAACCCCCAAACATCACGTTCTTAGCGTAATGTTCTTTATAAAATGTCCGGTACGCTGAATAGTACAGTCGTCCCCAGAAATGGATTTTGGCGGACATAAATGTCCACAAGTTATATTTCTTAACCTTAACTGATTTTAACTTTTTTTTAGATATACTATTCATTAAATTCCTTACAAACGTAAGGAAGCCAATTTTTGTATTTGTTTTTGGGTTTAACAATACTTTCACAAATACAGCGGCAAAATTGTTAATTACAACGATATGATTTTTTTTATCTCTGAATGAAGCTCTTGACTAAAGTAATTGTTAGCAAGAAATAATGAAGACAGACTTAGAAATTACAAGTATTCTTTTATAAATTGTATTTAATTATTGTGAACAATTTATTTTTAAAAATGCTACAGTATATCAGTTTGTTCTGGAAAAAATTATTTTGTCTTAAGAGATATATGACCCAAATATTTAAGGCACCCGCTGTAAAGCAACCGATAATTATTTAATTAAAAAGCTGTTGTTTTGTTGATTAGTGTGTATTTAATTTAGTTTGTCAGTGGAATGACAGTTTTGATCTACTAGTCTTTATTAATAGTGATATTTATTAACAAACAAGCTTTCGCTCGACGACGTCAAGCCTTTTCGGGAATACAGTTCCTGGAATAAAATATTGCTACCTAATAAAAAAGATATTACATAGAGATCCAATGCTGTCGCAATGCTGTGATGGGTGGGTAGAGTGCGTGCGTAATGCGTCTCATATCGCCATCACGACGTACTTCACGTATGACTGCGTATGGCAGCCTGTCTGCGACGCATGCGTGCGTTCATCCTGTAGATAATAAATAATTCCATAATAATGATCTAATCGGATCCTAGATATTTTTTATTTATCAAAATTGGAATATTATAAATTGTATCATATGAAGAAAATAATAAAAAAATTTAGTCCGCCTTTTCATGGAACAAAATGTAAAAAATTTCCAAATACTTTTTCTAATATATATTAGGGTGACCGGAAAAAAACTTTTTTGGTCTTCTTAGGAGTGAAGGGCAAATAACGATAGTTTATGCGATTGTAGACGCCAGATTTTTTTTGTTTTAATCTTAAACAATATTTAGAGGTGGCCCATCGTCTTTGAAAGTTTTCATTGCAAAAGCTGATAATTTCGGTAAGTGAAGAGTCGATCGTAAAGGTGCAACCTCAGCTCTTTTCATAGATGTGACTTTATAACAGGATTAGTTAGCGTCCCCTGAATTATTATTACTCACTTTTCTGAAAAAGGGAAATATGACTAAAGAACGCTTGCCGAGAAAGGGTCTGCTTTATGAGTTTATGGTGTCAAGACCCACTGTGATCGACTTTTATGGCCGAGCTGACGAGCGCTCCGCCCCGAAAATTAAACAGCTTAAGTCGTAGACCTGTCAAATTTCACAAATTTACTCAGATTTGTTTCCATTATTGCAGGCTTATTTATATTTTTTCTAATCTGCTTTTTCAGAAAATGTGATCTTCAACCTTCGAGGAAAATATTCTTAAAATTTCAGTATAAGATATATATTATTAGGGCCGTTATTAGTCTTTGAAAACAGTAGAAAACAGTGAAAATGGCACTTTTCAAGCAACCGTAATTGAGGTTTTTTATGAAATATTCATTGAAAAAATGTTTTTATGTGGATTCTGAGAACCTCAAGAACAACATATTCAAAGTTCAAATTAAAAAGTGGATAACTTCGTGGTTAAAATCTTAAATGAAAAAAAGTTGAGTTTTCCCATGTTAATTGCATAAGAACTTCAAAGACGATGGGCCACCTCTAAATATTGTTTAAAATTGAAAAAAATGTGGCTTCTACAATCGCATAAACTACCGTTATTTACCCTTCACTCTTAATAAAACCAAAAGTGTTTTTTTTTCTGGTGACCCTAATATATATATATATATATATATATATATATTCGGTATTCGGTTTTGATTCCTTGGGAATCGAACCGAAGGGCCTATGACAAAGCCACCGAACGCGTCCTCGGGTTGCGGATAGAGGGTCCCTGTACCAAGGGTTTCTGCTGAATATGGTCACAATAATTAATAAGCAGTCGCGGACAATTGTCCAGGGATGGTCCCGAAGGAATGACTCCTAAGCGAAGGCGTAACAACCGTGCCGAAAGCTGAATGGCACCTGGGTGAGGTGTCTCAAACGGTGATCCTGGGATACCGGGCGACCTCTCAGAGCATCAGCCTTACCCTTGCACGCGGGGCTCTACAAGGATGGACTAACCCTTTTCCCTAGCTGCTCGTGGGAACAACAATGACAACACCAAACATAGTTGTAGGAAGTGCGGTTCAAAACAATCGAACGCGCAGGGCTCCCGACAATGGGTCGGACAACAATGCCGACTACCCTAGAGTTGGGGGAGCCAATCAAGACAGAGTCAATGCGATTGACCGGCAGAATCTCATTACTTTTAGGTGGACGGATCGACTCAGGGACGACCTGCTGGAGTGCTATGATACCAGTATGGCCCCTGAACGAAAAGGTTACATGGCGCGACTGCATGATCTGTGGTGCGAGAAACACCCAGAGTTCTCGGATTTTCGCAAAAACGTCTGCGAAACGTGCCGAGGACCTCCGGAAAAGGGGTTATATAAGCAGAGCGCCTACACAATCGCAGCCAGAACAAGCCGGCAACAGAGAAAGAGAGGCGACACTGAGACCAACCTCGAATAGGCATCCAATAGAGGAAGAACGATGCTTCAAGACCCGGAGAAACATCAACATTCAGGTTTCTCCCAAGCCCAAAGATCTGACTAAACTGGATGATGAGCTTCGTGGAGATTTTTCCGAAGAATCCGACCTCTGGACTGTCAATTGTAGTGTGTACAATGCAGCGGGAACTTTGGCAGATGCACACTGTAAAACAAAACCAACGGTTGATCGTAAGACCAAAAGACGAATGCATCAACTACTGACCATCAGGCAGCATATTGTTGACAGAATACGATTACTATCTAACGCTAAGAGAAGTCTAGAGCGGAGAGAGAGGTGGGTCAGAGAAAATCAACAGTTTTTGTCTGACCCATCTCGACTCTTCCAAGACCCTCCAGTTACTGTCGACCATCCGCCCAAAGCAGAGGAGGTCGAAGCATTTTGGAGAGAAGTCTACGAGGTCCAACATCCACTTGAAGAAGGCTCAAAGAACATAAATAGCTTCAAGGAGCTGTGCAATACCCTCATAACAGCTGAGGAGGAATGCCCACCTATCACTACCGAGGAGGTGAAAAACGTATTAAGAGGCATGAAGAACTATTCCGCTCCATGACCAGATGGTATCAAGACCTTCTGGTGGAAGGAGTTTCCTTCAACCCACCAGCATCTGGCCCGAATTTTCACCTCATATTTAAAATCGGAAGAGCCTATTCCGGGGTGGTTGGTGGAAGGGCGCATAGTGCTCCTGCCGAAGACGGGCAACTTAGCTAACCCTAAGAATTACAGGCCAATAACTTGTCTGAACACACTGTATAAGATCTTCACAGCTATCCTAAATGATAGGATTGTTCGGACAATTGGACCTGTATGGCGAGAGATGTATGAACAACGTGGCTCAAAGAAAGGCGTAGCAGGATGTCGGGAGAACTTGCTCATCGATAGATGTGTCTGTAAAGACGCAGCATCCGATCAGCGATTTCTATCGATGGCCTGGATTGATTACCGGAAAACTTTCGATTCAACCTCCCATAGACTTATCATCTGTCTGTTGGAAAGC